>ML660778.1:12824448-12951239 GCA_007570785.1 Antilocapra americana | reverse complement strand
ATTCAGCCCGTTTACATTTAAGGTAATTATTGATAAGTATGATCCCGCTGCCATTTATTTTATTGTTTTGGGCTCCAGATTATCTATCCCATCGGTGTTTCCTATCTAGGAAAGATCCTTTAGCATTCGTTGGAGGGCTGGTTTGGTATTACTGAATTCTCTCAGTTTCTGCTTGTCTGAGAAAATTTTGAATTCTCCTTCAAATTTGAATGAGATCCTTGCTGGGTAGAGTAGTCGGGGTTGTAGATTGTTTTCTTCCATGACTTTAAGTATGTTTTGCCATTCCCTTCTGGCCTGAAGCGTTTCTGATGAGAGATCAGCTGTTATCCTTATGGGTCACTTTTGTTTCCTTTGCATTTATTTCTGCCCTGATCTTTAAGATTTCTTTCCTTCTACTAGACCTGGGCTTCTGCATCTCTTCCCTTTCTAGTTGCTTTAGGTGTGAAGTAAGGTTATTTATTCGATTTTTTTCTTGTTTCCTGAGGTGAGCTTGTATTGCTATGAACTTTCCCCTTAGCACTGCTTTCACAGTGTCCCATAGGTTTTGGGCTGTTGTGTTTTCATTTTCATTCGTTTCCATGCATAACTGAATTTCATTTTTGATTTCTTCTGTGATTTGTTGGTTATTCAGCAGTGTGTTGTTGAGCCTCCATATGTTGGAAGTTTTGAAAGGTTTTCTCCTGTAGTTGATATCTAATCTCACTGCATTGTGGTCAGAAAAGATGCTTGGGATGATTTCAATATTTTTGAATTTATCAAGGTTGGATTTATGGCCCAGGATGTGATCTATCCTGGAGAAGGTCCTGTGTGCGCTTGAGAAAAAGGTGAAATTCCTTGTTTTGGGGTGGAATGACCTATAGATATCAATTAGGTCTAGTTGGTCTATTGTTTCATTTAAAGTTTGAATTTCCTTGTTACTTTTCTGTCTAGTTGATCTATCCATTGGTGTGAGTGGTGTATTAAAGTCTCCTGCTATTATTGTGTTGTTGTTGATTTCCCCTTTCATATTTGTTAGCATTTGCCTTACATATTGTGGAGCTCCTATGTTAGGTGCATAAATATTTATAATTGTTATTTCTTCTTCCTCGATTGATCCTTTGATCATTATGTAATGTCCATCTTTATCTCTTTTCACTGCCTTTATTTTAAAGTCTACTTTATCAGATATGAGTATTGCCACTCCTGCTTTCTTTTGGTCTTTATTTGCATGGAATATCTTTTTCCAGCCTTTAACTTTCAGTCTATATATGTCCCTAGGTTTGAGGTGGGTCTCTTGTAGACAACATATATAGGGGTCTTGTTTCTGTATCCAATCGGCCAATCTTTGTCTTTTGGTTGGGGCATTCAGCCCGTTTACATTTAAGGTAATTATTGATAAGTATGATCCCGTTGCCATTTATTTTATTGTTTTGGGTTTGAGGTTATCTATCCCATCTGTGTTTCCTATCTAGGCAAGCTCCTTTAGCATTCGTTGGAGGGCTGGTTTGGTGTTGCTGAATTCTCTCAGTTTCTGCTTGTCTAAAAACTTTTGAATTCTCCTTCAAATTTGAATGAGATCCTTGCTGGGTACAGTAATCAGGGTTGTAGATTGTTTTCTTCCATGACTTTAAGTATATTTTGCCATTCCCTTCTGGCCTGAAGCGTTTCTATTGAGAGATCAGCTGTTATCCTTATGGGATTTCCCCTTGTGAGTTATTTTTTGTTTCTCCTTTGCTGCTTTTAAAATTTGCTCTTTATATTTGATACTTGTTAATTTGATTAATATGTGTCTTGGGGTGTTCCGCTTGGGGTTCATTCTATTTGGGACTCTCTGTGTTTCTTGGACCTGAGTGGCTATTTGCTTCCCCAATTTAGGGAAGTTTTCCACAATTATCTCTTCAAGAATTTTCTGATGGTCTTTCTTTTTGTCTTCTTCTTCTGGGACTTCTATGATTCGAATATTGGTGCATTTAATATTGTCCCAGAGGTCTCTAAGATTGTCCTCATTTCTTTTAATTCTTTTTTCATTTTTCCTTTCTGTTTCATTTATTTCTGCCATTCTGTCTTCTACCTCACTTATCCTGTCTTCTATCTCTGTTATTCTACTGTGGGTTCCCTCCAGGGTGTTTTTGATCTCATTTATTGCATTATTTTTGTATTTTGACTCTTTTCATTTCTTCTAAGTCCTTGTTAAAGCTTACCTGCATCCTCTCAATCCTTGCCTGCAGGTTATTGAACTGCAACTCCAACTTATTTTCCAGGTTTTGGATCATTTTCACTCTCATTATTTGGAATTCTTTGTCAGGTAGACATCCTATCTCTTCGTCTTTTGTTTGGTCTAGGGGATATTTATCCTGTTCCTTTACTTTCTGGGTATTTCTCTGCCTTTTCATCTTGTTTATCTTGCTGTGTTGTCCCTTTATTGTGGGGGTTCCTCACTATGGGAGGGGTTGGATGTGTGGTTTGTCGAAGTTTCCTGGATGGGAAAGGTTGTGTGGTGTTCTGGTGGGTGGATCTGGGTTTCCTCACCGTTACTAGCAATGGAGTGTCCAGTAAAGAGTTTTGAGGTGTCAGTGGACTTGGTGTGACCTTGGGCAACCTGTGTATTGAAGCTCCAGGCAGTGTTCCTGTGTTGCTGGAGAATTTGCTTGGTATATCTTACTCTGGAGATTGTTGGCCCTTGGGGGTTGGTTGGTTTCAGTTTTGGTATGGAGGAGTTTGATGAGTTCCTATCGATTAATTAACTCTTGGATCCAGGGGTTTTCTGGAATTCTCAAGGTCTGGGTTTAGCCTCCTGTCGTCCAGTAGTCTCAGGACTCTTTTATGTCTGCACTGATGGTGGCAGAACCTCTAGTTTAGTGATGAGACGTTTCTTCACAGGTACACAGATTTACATGGCATGGACCAGAAGGAGAAGAGAGGAATCTGATGGTGAGGGAGTGAAATGGCCAGTGATTGCTCCCCTGTGTGCTCTCCACAGCCTGGATCCCTCGGAGATGTTCACAGAGTTATTCCGAAATGAGAAGAGGGTGGAAGGAGACAGAATTGACCAGAGAGAGAAAAGAGAGAGTCAGATGGACAGAGACAGATCCAGCCAGTGGTCAGTTATTTCAGTGTGCTTCACAGCTCGTAACACTCAAGCAGAGTCCCAGATTTGGGTAGAAAATATACATGGGAAGGGGATGTTGAAGGTGTCTTGGTAGGAGAAGAAAAAAAAAAAAAGGAAAAAAAAAGGAGAGACAAGAATGGGGAGAGAGCAGTCAAGCCAATGATCTCACTCCCAGGTAACAATGGGTACTGGAGCTTGGATCCTTAAAGGTACAAAGTTGATACCAAATACTAACAAGCAAAGATTAAAAATCTAGAGTAAAGACTGGATTCTCAAAAATACTATTACAAAAAAACAGAAAGAAAGATAAAGGAGAAAATAAAAAAATCAATTAAAAAAATTTAAAAAAGGGGGGGAAAGTGGAGATATAAAAGGTAAGAAAAGAAGTAGGATGGAGAATACAATAAGGGAGAAAGAGGAGATTAAAAAAAAAAGAAAAAGTGGAAAATAAAAATAACAGAAAAGAAAGAAAGAAAAAATAACAAGGTTATGGGGACTTAAAAATTCTAAAAAAAAAAAGTATAAAAAAGTTTTAAAAATTTAAAAGATGTTCCTAGTACAGTTATAACTAAGGCTTTCTCTGGTGCTGATGCGTACAGCGAGGGGTCAGTTCATTTTCAGATAATTCCTTGGTCCGGCTTGTACTTCTCACGGTCTATAGACTCCTGTCTATGTAGTCTGTGCCACCTGCAGGGATTTAATCTGCTACTCCTGTCAGTTCCAAAGCTGTTCCCTCTGTTTGCTTTAGCGTCTTCTGTTTGCTGGTCTTTTAAGTGTCTATTCAGCGCTTTGGGGTTTGCCCCGCTCCTGGTGAGTGTGCTTCCCCTGCCCCCTCTGCTCAGGCTCTCTGTCATCCGCCCGGCACAGTTGGGGAGTGCGGCTTCTCCCCTCCCCCAGCCCAACTGCTCGGTTTTCTCGGTGTGCAGCTGAGCACGCCTTCTTAGGTGTGTAGAGCGCCAATCCATCCAGAAACCCCAGAAGTCTTGGTTAGCACCTAGCTCTGCGCGCAGTTTGGCCCCGGAAGTCTCGCTGGGACTGGGTTATGCCCGCTGCTCCCGGGCGGGGGCTGGGCTGGTCCGCAGCCGCAGCTGCCCAGCTCCACCCGGCCGGCCACCTCTCTGCCGAGTCCACACCGCCCTTTGGTCTCGCCAGGGCTGGGTTATGCCCACTGTTCTCGGGCGGGGGCTGGGCCGGTCCGCAGCTGCAGCTGCCCAGCTCCACTCAGCCGGCAGCCTCTCTGCCGACTCCGCACCGCCCATTGTTCTGTGCGGGGGGCCTGGGGTGGGGGGAGCTTTTCCTGGGGGGTTAGGTCCCTCAGGCTGCTTCCTTCCCTGAGCGCTCGGCCCGCCCCTTCCTGAGCAGGAGCAGTCCGCTTTGGCTAGTGGGGGGTGGGGCGCCTGTGCTGCCCCTCCGTTGTGCCTTGCAGCCAGACACGTACCTTGCAGGGCTTAACTATTAATCTGCTTTTACTCCCGGCTATCTTGCTCTCCAAGAGTCCTTGCAGGGTTTAACTATTAATCTGCTTTTACTCCCGGCTATCTTGCTCTCCAAGATTCACTGCAGATCCACCAGAGAGAATGCTTCCTGGTATTCGGAAACCTTTCTCCTCTTTTTTTCCTCTTTATTCCAGACTCCCCTTCCGGGACGGATCCCGTCCCCAACTCTTTGTCTCTCCCTTTACTTTTTTCCTACCTCCTTTCGTCGGCAATGGGCCGCCCCTCCAGATGCCCGATGTCCTCTGCCAGCATTCAGATCCTGTTTTATGGAGTTTGCTCGACCTTTAAAAGTTCTTTTGGTGTATTTATTGGGGAGAGAGTGGTCTCCCCGTCCTATTCCTCCGCCATCTTAGTTCCTCCCGGAGAGTGTTTTGCCTATGCTTTCCTCTAGGAGTTTTATAGTTTCTGGTCTTATGTTTCGATCTTTGATCCATTTTGAGTTTATCTTTGTGTATGCTATTAGAAAGTGTTCTAGTTTCATTCTTTTTCAAGTGGCTGTCCAGTTTTCCCAGCACCACTTGTTAAAGAGATTTTCTTTTCCCTATTGTATATTCCTGCCTCCTTTGTCAAAGATGAGGTGTCCGTAGGTGCTTGGATTTATCTCTGGGCTTTCTATTTTGTTCCATTGATCTATATTTCTGTCTTTGTGCTGGTACCATACTGTCTTGATGACTGTGGCTTTGTAGTATAGCCTAAAGTCAGGTAGGTTGATTCCTCCAGTTCCATTCTTCTTTCTCAAGATTGCTTTGGCTATTCAAGGTTTTTTGTATTTCCATACAAATTGTGAAATTTTTCAGAGAAGTAAATGTTTTACATAATTTTTTCTAGACTGTGTGTCTAACAGTAGGCTTTTCTTCTGCCTAGAAAATGCCTGCTACTGATCCCCAGCGGTTTCCTTGATCTTTTATGTGGTCACAGGGAAATGGGGTCTCAATGCCCTTCTATCTGTGCGTGGACCCATTCCTCCAAACAAAGGTCTTCAAGAGGGAGAATACCCCATGGAAGACCACTCTCATCCACGTGTGGAAGAAGCTAGTGTGTGTGGCAACAGAAGAAGTCTTGTCAAAATCACATCTCCTGTAAGCCTTCCAAAGGGGCCAGACTTTTCAGTATCAATCCTTCCTTTCGATTCAGGCATAATATTAGTCCACTAAAGGGACATGGAAATTCTGCTAATGTAGATTGATCTGTAGTTTGCTTCCCAGATTCAGGACATGTTTAGCCATGCTCAGACAGAGGAGCGGCTGCTGACTTGAGGAAAGGGAGATGGTCAGCAGCCTGTGCCAGGTGTGATGTGTTTTGTCTGGACAGCAAAAGAGTTTACGGGAGTTGTTTCTGATCAAGTGTTCTTGTTGGTGAGCTTGGAAATTTTTTTTTAAAATCCCTGGAAACAAGTCAATGATCTCGGGCATTTGGAATTCTATGGAAACTCTCTTTTTTTGCTTTCAAGAGATTAAAATGTCTTTTTATCTCCAGTTGAAATTAGCAACTATTAATATATGACAAAACCTTGCTAAAAGTTAGTTTAATCTTTGTACATAACAATTGACCATATTATTTTTGCATGAAAATGAACACTGTCTTTATAATGGCTTGATTTACACACACCTGGAATTACAATGTCCTAATTAAATACGGACTTTACAAATCTATACCAGATACCTCAGCTGCTTTTCATAAATTAACTTTATTCCAATAATAACAGTGTCCTCTTTTTTTAGTAGGAAAAACATGTGTGTTTTCAAGGAGCTCCGGACAGCACTCTAGCGTGAATGTGTTTTGTATTTCCTATCTCTCTGATGGAATCTGCAAAGGATACTGACCTGATGCTGCACCATCTTCCAATTCAATCACTGCGAGCACTTCTATTTCTAAACAGTAGAGTCTACAGAAAAGAACTGTAGAAACAGGAGAACTATCTTTTGTTTGTTTATGTTCCATTAGATCGAACCGTGCTATTTGTTTTGGCTCATTCTGCAGCCAAATGCTGAATCATCAGCCAAATATCATCTTGATGGTTTTCTTAGTTTCTTTTCTAAAGTTATAAACGGATATTTCTGGGATGCTGTGATCTCAGTGTCTCCACCTCTGTCTACTTGCCTGGTTGGCTGTGAACCTCCTAGTTCATGAAAGGCAGCGCATTGCTGGCTGCTCCGCTGCAAGGGCTCCACCACACCGGCCAGAACTGATCCACTTTCCGCTTCTGTGTTCGTCCCACTTGTTAATCCAGTGATCTGATTCAGTGAGTGTTTGTTGATACTAAGAGGCTGGTGCTTTGTCACATGTACCTTGTTGAAACTAGAAAGAGAAGAGTTGAGGGACACCTGAATTTCAGTCAGCGGCAGGCTTCCACTGTGTAGATATGACGTCTGAAAACTTGGGTAGGGACTCCATTCCGGCTACTTCCCTGGTGGTCCAGTGGCAGAGACTCCACATTCCCAGTGCAGAGGGCCTGAGGTTGATCCCTAGTCAGGGAACTAGATCCCACATCTGCAACTAAGACCCAGGGCAACCAAATAAATATTTAGGAAAAAAAAAGTACATTCTGAACTCTGGGGACCCCCAGGCCCTGCCCTGAATTCCTGGTTTGTTACGAAGTAGCCATGTGCCATGTAACTAAAAGAGCTTATGGCTCAGAGGTAAAGCATCCGCCTGCAATTGAGACCATCCTCGATGCAGAAAATGCAGGTTCAATCTGGTGGGAAGATCACCTAGAGAAGGAAATGGCAACCCACTCCAGTATTCTTGCCTGGAGGATTCCATGGACAGAGGAGCCTGGTGGGCTGTGGTCCATGAGGTTGCAAAGAGGTGCACATGACTGAGTGGTTGAGCATGTATATAAAGTAGACAGTCAACAAGGACCACCAGGAAATATCCTCAGTAATCCACAATAACCTATATACAAAAGGAATCTGAAAAAGAATAGATATATGAATACGTATAACTAAATTACTTTGCTGTACACATGAAACTAACATTGTAAATCAACTCTACTCCAATATAAAGTAAAAAAGAAATATATGCAGTGTTGTAGGTGCAAGTCCAGGTCGTGTATTTTGGGGCATCAGAGAAGGCATTGCTTGGGGCCCTGTGTCTTGTGCTGTCTCGGGACACCTACATCCTGGTCTTTGCCTTTGCTTCCAGGACTTTTCACTCTTTGTTCAGCCCCTTCCACTTCCTCCAGCTTCTCTCTCTCTGGAGCTCATCTCTCCTCCCATGAGGCAACCACTGGTCATCCTTGGACACAAATTGTTCTTTTCTTCTATGAATTCTTATTTTCCTGAGTGCCTGGGGCAAGACAGTGACAGTTTTATCTTTAAAACAAACAAACAAACTTAAAGCTCTACTTCTCTTTAAATGTTTGAGCACCTCAAAGAGATAGCTTTCTATTGTTGTTGTTGTTGAGTCACTCAGTCTTGTCAGACTCTTTGCAACCCCATGGATTGCAGTGCACCAGGCTTCCCTGTCCTTCAGCACCTCCAGGAGTTTGCTCAAACTTATGTCCATCGAGTTGGTGACGCCATCCAACCATCTCATCCTCTGTCGTCCCCTTCTCCTCCCGCCTTCAATCTTTCCTAGCATCAGGGTCTTTTCTGGTAAGCTAGCTCTTTGCATCAAGTGGCCAAAGTATTGGAGTTTCAGCTTCAGCATCAGCACTTCCAATGAATATTCAGGATTAATTTCCTTTAAAATTTACTGGTTTGATCTCCTTACTGTCCAAGGAACTCTCAAGAGTTTTCTCCAGCACCACAATTTGAAGACATTCATTCTTTGGTGCTCAGTCTTTTTTATTGTCCAGCTCTCACATCCGTACATAACTACTGGAAAAATCATAGCTTTGACTATATGGATCTTTGTCAGCAAAGTAGTGTTCTATTTGTTAATACATTGTCTAGGTTTGCCATTGCTTTCTTTTTTAAAAAAAATTAATGTATTTACTAATTACTTTACAATATTGTGGTGGTTTTTGCCATACATTGACATGAATCAGCCATGGGTGTACATGTGTTTCCCCGTCCCAAACCCACCTCCAGCTTTCCTCCTCATCCCATCCCTCTGGGTTGTCCCAGTGGACTGGTTTTGAGTGCTCTGTTTCATGCATCAATCTTGGACTGGTCATCTATTTCATATGGGGTAATATACATGTTACAATGCCATTCTCTCAAATCATCCCATCCTCGCCTTCTCCCACACAGTCCAAAAGTCCATTCTTTATATCTGTGTCTCTTTTGCTGTCTCATATATAGAGTCATTGTTACCATTTTTCTAAATTCCAAATATATGTGTTAATATACTGTATTGGTACATATTTCTTTCTGACTTACTTCACTCTGTATAAGAGGCTCCAGTTTCATCCACCTCATTACAGCTGACTCAAATGAGTTCTTTTAAATAGCTGAGTAATATTTCATCGTGTATATGTACCACAACTTTCTTATCCATTCATCTGTCGATGGACATCTAGGTTGCTTCCATGTCCTAGCTATTGTAAACAGTGCTGTGATAAATGTTGGGGTACATGTGTCTCTTTCAACTGTGGTTTCCTTGGTGTGTATGCCCAGCAGTAGGATTGCTGGGTCGTATGGCAGTTCTATTTGCAGTTATTTAAGGAATCTCCACACTGTTCTCCATAGTGGCTGAACTAGTTTACATTCCCACCAACGCTGTAAGAGGGTTCCCTTTTCTCCACATTCTCTCCAGCATTTTGTAGACTTTTTGATAGCAGCCATTCTGATCAGAATGAGATGGTACCTCATTGTGGTTTTGATTTGCATTCTCTTATGATGAGTGATGTTGAGCATCTTTTCATATGTTTTTTAGCCATCTGTATGCCTTCTTTGGAGAAGTATCTGTCTAGTTCTTTGGCCCATTTTTTGATTGGGTCTTTTTTAAAAAAAATAATAATATATTTATTTTAATTGAAGGCTAATTACTTTACAATATTGTGTGGTTTTTGCCATACATTGACATAACCAGCCATGGGTGCACATGTGTTCCCCCTCCTGAACCTCTTTCCCATCTTCCTCCCCATCTCATCCCTCAGGGTCATCCCAGTGCACCAGCCCTAAGCACCTTGTCTCATGCATCGAACCTAGACTGGTGATCTATTTCACATATGGTAATATACATGTTTCAATGCTATTCTCTCAAATCATCCCACCCTAGCCTTCTCCCACAGAGTCCAAAAGACTGTTCTTTACATCTGTGTCTCTTTTGCTGTCTCACATATAGGGTTATCGTTACCATCTTTCTAAATTCCATATATATGCATTAATATACTGTATTGGTGTTTTTCTTTCTGACTTACTTCACTCTGTATAATAGGCTCCTGTTTCACCTACCAAATTAGAACTGATTCAAATGCATTCTTTTTAATAGCTGAGTAGTATTCCATTGTGTATATGTACCACAGCTTTCTTATCCATTCATCTGCTGATGGACATCTAGGTTGTTTCCATGTCCTGGCTATTGTAAACAGTGCTGTGATGAACATTGGGCTACCTATGTCTCTTTTGATTCTGGTTTCCTTGGTGTGTATGCCCAGCAGTGGGATTGCTGGGTCATATGGCAGTTCTATTTCCAGTTTTTTAAAGAATCGCCACACTGTTCTCCATAGTTACTGTACTAGTTTTCATTGCCACCAATAGAGCAAGAAGGTGCCCTTTTCTCTGCACCCTCTCCAGCATTTGTTGTTTTGTTTTTATCTTTCTGGTATTGAGCTGCATGAGCTGTTTGTATGTTTTTGAGATTATTTTTTTGTCAGTTGCTTAGATTGCTATTATGTTCTCCCATTCTAAAGGTTGTCTTTTCACCTTGCTTATAGTTTCCTTCATTGTGCAGCTTTTAAGTTTAATTATGTCCCATTTATTTATTTTTGCTTTTATTTCCATTTCTCTGGAAGGTGGGTCATAGAAGATCTTGCTGTGATTTATGTCAGAGAGTATTCTGCCTATGTTTTCCTCTAGGGATTTTATAGTTTCTGGTCTTACATTTAGATCTTTAATCCATTTTGAGTTTATTTTTGTGTATGGTGTTAGAAAGTGTAGTTTCATTCTTTTACAGGTGGTTGACCAGTTATCCCAGCACCACTTGTTAAAGAGATTGTCTTTTCTCCATTGTATATTTTTGCCTCCTGTGTCAAAGATAAGGTGTCCATAGGTGTGTGGATTTATCTCTGGGCTTTCTAATTTGTTCCACTGATCTATATTTCTGTCTTTGTGCCAGTACCATTCTGTCTTGATGACTGTAGCTTTGTAGTAGAGCCTGAAATCAGGCCAGTTAATTCCTCCAATTCCATTCTTCTTTCTCAAGATTGCTTTGGCCATTTGAGGTTTTTTGTTAAAAATAAAAATTTGTAATTCCATGCAAATTGTGAAATTATTTGTTCTAATTCTGTGAAAAATACCATTGGTAGCTTGCAGTGAATCTATAGATTTCTTTGGGTAGTATACTCATTTTCACTGTATTCATGCATCCAGTCCATGAACATGGTATATTTCTCCATCTATTTGTGTCATCTTTGATTTCTTTCATCAGTGTTTTATAGTTTTCTTTATACAGGTCTTTTGTTTTTTTAGGTAAATTTGTTCCTAAGTATTTTATTTTTTTCATCACAAAGGTGAATAGGATTGTTTCCTTAATTTCTCTTTCTGTTTTCTCATTGTAAGTGTATAGGAATGAAAGAGATTTCTGTGTATTAGTTTTATATTCTGCAACTTTATTATATTCATTGATTAGCTCTAATAATTTTCTTGTGGTGTCTTTAAGGTTTCCTATGTAGAGGATCATTACATCTGCAAACAGTTTACTTCCTCTTTTCCAATCTGGATTCTTTTTATTTTTTCTTCTTCTCTGATTTCTGTGGCTAAAGCGTCCAAAACTGTTGAATAGTGGTGGTGAGTGTGGGCACCCTTGTCTTGTTCCTGACTTTAGGGGAAATGCTTTCAATTTTTCTCCATTGAGGATAATGTTTTCTGTGGGCTTATTATATATGGCTTTTATTATGTTGAGGTATGTTCCTTCTATGTCTGCTTTCTGGAGAGTTTTTATCATAAAACATTGTTGAATTTAGTCAAAGGCTTTCTCTCCATCTATTGAGATAATCATATGGTTTTTATCTTTCAATTTGTTAATGTCGTGTGTCACATTAACTGATTTGCAAATGTTGAAGAATCCTTACATCACTGGGATAAAGCCCACTTGGTCATTATGTATGATCTTTTTAATATGTTGCTGGATTCTGTTTGCTAGAGTTTTGTTGAGGATATTTGCATCTATGTTCATCAGTGGTATTGGCCTGTAGTTTTCTCTTTTTTTGTGGCATCTTTGTCTGGTTTGCGTATTAGGGTGATGGTGGCATCATAGAATGAGTCTGGGAGTTTACTTCCTTTGGAATTTTCTGGAAGAATTTGTGTCATTGTTCTCTGTGATGCTGCACTATTCACACAGGGTGAAAGACAGAGAAGTCTGGCATGCTTTATTCCATGGGGTCACAAAGAGTCAGACATGACTGAATGACCAAACAACAACAACTGACACTGGGCAGGTAAATGCTTGTGGACTTGATTTTGTTTAATGTAGGAAAATATATTACTTATTAAAATTACATGAGCTCAAAAGATCTTTTTAAATTTATTTTTTAATTGGAGGAACATTGCTTTACAATGTTGTGTTGGTTTCTGCTGTACATCAAGGCAAGTCATCCATAACTATACACACATCCCTTCCCTCCTGATCAAAAGATAATTTTAACTGAATAAATTTGTGATGACTTTTCAGAAATACTGTCTCTATCAGAGCATCAGACATTTGTAGGCACCTCTTAAGTTTCTGGAGATCTTGACATTGCCAGTTAGTCATTGCAAATCAAAAGTTCCAGGTTTGTTTTAAATTTATTATTAGTATTTTTAAAATTTCCTTTACTTTATTGTGTTGGTTTTGCCATACAATGACATGAATCCGCCATGGGTATACATACGTTCCCCCTCCAGAACCCCCCTCCCTCCTCCCTCCCGATTTCCTCCCCCTGGGACATCTCGGTGCACCAGCCCCGAGCATCAATCCTGGGCTGGCGATTGATTTCACATATGGTAATTAACAGGTTTCAATGCCATTCTCCCATATTATCTCACCCTTGCCCTCTTCCACAGAGTCCACGAGTCTGTTCTATACATCTGCGTTCCTTTTGCTGTCTCGCATGTTGGGTTCTCATTACCATCTTTCTAAATTCCATATATATATGCATTAGTATACTGTATTGTTGTTTTTCCTTCTGGCTTACTTCACTCTGGATAATAGGCTCCAGTTCCGTCCACCTGAGTAGAACTGATTCAAATGAATATTTTTTTAATGCTGAGTAGTATTCCATTGTGCATATGTACCACAGTTTTCTTATCCATTCGTCAGTTGATGGGCATCTAGGTTGCTTCCATGTCCTGGCTATTGTAAACAATGCAGCGATGAACATTGGGGTACACGTGGCTCTTTCAATTCTGGTTTCCTCGGTGTGTATGCCCAGCAGTGGGATTCTGGGTCATATGGCAGGTCTATTTGCAGTTTTTTAAGGAACCTCCACACTGTTTTCCATAGTGGCTGTACTAGTTTGCATTCCCACCAACAGTGTAAGAGGGTTCCCTTTTCTCCACAACCTCCCCAGCATTTATTGCTTGTAGATTTTTGGATTGCAGCCATTCTGACTGGTGTAAAGTGGTACCTCATTGTGGTTTTGATTTGCATTTCTCTAACAAAAGAGACCATAGCAAAAATCAACAAAGCCAAAAGCTGGTTCTTTGAGAAGATAAATAAAATTGACAAACCATTAGCCAGACTCATCAAGAAACAAAGGGAGAAGAACCAAATCAACAGAATTAGAAATGAAAACGGAGAGATCACAACAGAAAACACAGAAAAGTTCCAGGTTTTAAAAGATCTTTGGGTTAAGCATCCCTTCTTAGAACTCTTCCTATGTGATATAGCTTTGAAACATCTCTTTACTGTAAATGCATTAACTCTTTATTTTATCCATCTTATTTTCTGCATTTAATGTCCAGACTAGGCACAGAATGGAGAAACAGCAGCATGGTAACTGCTCAGATGTGTTCAGTGGAGGACTTGAGTGGGTGCATACCCTGGAGCATCAATGGGTTTACCTTCTCACACTAAGTGATGGCACAGAAAACAGCCATGGGGGAATATTCACACATGGAAACTGGCAAGCCAGGGCTTTTTCTTTCGTGCTGCATGGATCAACTCACCACTGCCAGATAGAGAAGAGCCCTCACATCCTTCACTTTGTGTACTTGACTCTGAAACTAATCTAAGGTAACACTCTTCCATTTTGTGAGATTTCTCCACAAAACGTTGACTCAAATTGACTCAAGTAAGTCTTATGTCTTTTCTTTTTTTCTGCTATTAAACAAACAGCCTTCATAATGTTCTAAATAAAGAATTCATCTGCAGTTGTTGATTTATCATAGGGTTGTCTGCCTCTGCTTTTGCTTTTCTTTTTAACAAAATTATGCACACATTTAGTTTAACCAGGTCTTCCCTGATGGCTCAGTGGGTAAAGAATCTGCCTGCTGAGCAGGAGACATGGGTTCTATCCCTTGGTGGGGAAGATCCCCTGGAGAAGGAAATAGCAACCCACTCCCATACTCTTGCTTAGAGAATTCCATGGACAGAGGAGCCTGTCAGGTTACAGTCCATGGGATTGCAAAGAGTCGGACATGACTGAGCAACTAACACTTTTACTTTCTAGTATTCTTGTCTGTTATGTCCCATAGACGGGGGGGGGGGGGGGAGCGGCTGGCAGGCTACAGTCCATGAGGTCACCAGAGTCGGATAGGACTTAGCAACTAAACAACAATGTATTAAAGTTAATATAATCTAAGCCTATAAATGTGGAGAAGGCAATGACAACTCACTCCATTACTCTTGCCTAGGAAATCCCATGGATGGAGGAGCCTGGTGGGCTACAGTCCATGGGGTTATGAAGAGTCGGACACAGCTGAACAATTTCACTTTCACTTTTCACATGCACTGGAGAAGGAAATGCAACCCACTCCAGTGTTCTTGCCTGGAGAATCCCAGGGATGTGAGCCTGGTGGGCTGCCGTCTATGGTGTCACACAGAGTCGGACATGACAGACATGACTTAGCCACAGCATAAATGCATGAGGCTATATGAAATTATTTGCTGCTTGCAGGTGTAAAGTGTATGCGAAGGTCATTTCTGTTTAAGATTTGTGGAGAAACACTCAGAATGACAATCACATGCTGTGCCTTGGGACTATGGTTTTCATCAGACTGGTCTTTCCATGAGTTGATCTTTAAAAAGGAAGTAAGCGTGCCCTAGTGTTAGGATTACCTACTGCTCTTCAGATTTTATGAGTCTAGTCTTTCCTAATATTTGTCAAAAGATGTCACTTCAAGCAATTAGTAATGTTAACTGTGTCCAGCTCAGTTGAAATGTTGAGTTCACAGTCAAAATTTATAGGGAAGTAAACATTTAGAAGCTTCCAGGCAGACCTTGCAGAAGCTGACTTCGATCTTAAGAAGATACCATACGAAGCACTAAACACCACTATTTAACGCATGTATTTAAAATCTCTGTGTCATGATTTTTAAAATTATTTGTCTACTAACAATTATTTTAAGGTTATTTCTCCTTTTCTATCCCCTCTGGTACATTTATTGAGGAACCATGTGTGTCGCCCCTGTATTAGGATATTTCATATCCTATTTCTTTCTCCTGACCACCTTTGTGAAACAGAGGTTCCTCCCTGTAGCTCAGATGGTAAAGAATCTGCCCGCAATGTGGGAGACCTGGATTTGATTCCTGGGTCTGGAAGATCCCCTTGAGAAGGGAATGGCAACCCACTTCAATATTCTTGCCTGGAGAATTCCATGGACAGAGGAGCCTGGTGGGCTTCAGTTCATAGAATTGCAGAGAGTTGGACACAACTGAGTGACTAACTCTCTCTCTCTCTCTGGGAAATAGGGCTTTCCAGATGGCATTAGAGGTAAAGAACCCGCCTGACTGTTCAGAAGACTGGCGTTCAATCCCTGGCTCAGGAAGATCCCCTGGAGAAGGAAATGGCAACCCACTACAGTATTCTTGCCTGGAGAATCCCAGGACAGAGTAGCCTGGTGGGTTACAGTCCATGGCATCACAAAGGGTCAAACACGACTGAGCACACACACAAATCTGTGAAATAGGGTCTATACATCATCCTCATTGCCATCTTGTGTTTTTTACAAATGAGGGGAAAAAAAAGAAAATTATAAAAAGTTCAGTAACTGGTCCAAGACCTCTGAATAGTATGTGGTTTACTGAACAGAGTAAGAGAAAAGACACTGCCTTGGGACAAAATTTATGGGGATTTCTTAATGATTCAGAGAATATAGTACTGTGACAATTATTTTAAAAGATGAAAGAAAGAAAAGAAAGAAGGAAAAAGGAAGGCAGTAAGAAAAAAATATCTACACAGCTACTGGTAAAAAGGATAGTGCTGTACAGATTAAAATCTATCAGGGTTGATTTTCCTATCTTGTTACAAGATTGTTGCCTGATTACAAATTCTGAAATGAGGACCTATATTCCTAGAAGGCAGTTTGAAAGGGATAGTATTTTCATTTTCTTGCCTTTCTAAGTGATATAATACATACAGTACACATTGCATCAGTTTTCTCAAATTGAACCATTTTTATTTTTTTTTCTTTTGATTTGTTCACTTGTCACAAAGAAAGTTTTACCGAAATACCACCATTTTCCTAATTGTCAGGGAGGATGACTTGAGTACCCGAGACCAGGGAGAAGATATAAGTGTGTAGTCTCGAGGAGGGTTGATTCTCTCGTCTTGATTCACCAGCACACAGCCAGTCTTCTCTGGGAGTGGAGTTAAAAAGTCAAAGAAAGAAATGGATGGGGAAACTTTCCAAGGATTCCATTTTATTTTCTTGGAGTGTCAATAAGTGCATTTTTCATCGTGCTTTCCAATTGTTTTGTTTTCTTTTACTCTACTCTAGTTTGGGGAAACAATTTTCTGCAGTGAAAAGAAATAACAGCTTCAGAGTCAGCATCTGCAGGATCTGCCTGAAGTGTGTAGCCTTGGGAAAGGTGCTTCACATTTTCAACTCAGTTTCCTAGTGGCTCAGTGATAAAGAATCTGCCTGTCAATGCAGGAAGCGCAAGAGATGCAGATTCAATCTCTGTATTGGAAAGATCCCCTGGAGGAGGAAATGGCAACCCACTCCAGTGTTCTTGCCTGGAAAATTCAATGGGCAGTAGAGACTGGTGGGCTACAGTCCATGGGGTTGCAAAAGAGTCAGACATGACTGACCTTCCCAAATGTAGAAGTCAGATAATAACCCAAATTCCTTGTAAAGACTGTGTAATATGGCATGTGTGTGAATTTGTTACAGGGTTTGGGACATAATCTCTACAGTAAATAAATGTTACTCCCATTCTTTTCTCAATATAACCATGACTGGTCTATGACAGAGCCCAATATTTGACGTCTATACACCAGTTTTAAAATATGAGCCCATAATTACAATCTGGAGCAAAAGTGCAAATGATATTCAATGAAATTGAGTTCATTTAATAAAAATGCCTGGTATTTTTAAGGTGCTGTATTCGGAACAACAGACAATAAATCTGAGTAAAGCATGATCTTTTTCATAAACATTCTACTCAGATATTAAGGGAAGAGTTAAAAAATGACTAGGTTAGTTGGTAGGTTGGATCTCAGATAAGAGATGGATGGTCTAGATTATAAAGAGCTACTTAAACTATTCAAGCATTGATTAGAAACATGAGACATTCACAGAAAGAAGTATTACTGCTCTAAGAGTTATCAAAAACATTCATAAGAATAAAATAAAAAGTCTATTGATAAATTATTTGAAGACAAGTTTAATATAGGCATCTTTCAATTTATTTGTGAACTGGAATCTGGAACAAAATTAAAATTAAATCTTTTTTAGTGTCCCATTTAAAAGCTTATTGCTAGTGTTCCTAGCATTTGTAGCCTTTTGTGACTTTTCTGGGCTTATCACTACGGAAGATTTTTCTGTTGTAATAATTTGTGTAGTCATCTCCCATGGGTGTATGAAGTATTTTTTCCTCTTCACAGGAAGAGAGTTTCTTTTTGGGATCTCAAATGCTGTGCTTTCCATAGGATTGGCATTAATATCACCAAGACCTCTCAGGAGCACAGCGGGACTCTTGAAAAGTGCAACACACAGTGGTTGTCAAAAGAAAGAATCAAGTCTAAGACTAACCTGAAAAAGGATTAGCCTTTGAGCATAATTAAATGCCAACTAACATTAGATCAGATTAAAAAACACCTGCCACAAAAAGTTTGAAAATTACTATGGATAGCTAAAGAATTAGATAACTTGGAAATCTAGAATGCAATTCTCATAATTAACTTAGAAGTGTAGAAATACATCTTATATAATTGGTGTGACAAGAGAAATAATTTCTTAATATGTAGAAACGAGTCCCAGCCTTGCAGAAAAGGAATGGTTAATTATGGGAATAATTAAGTTGGAGTGACTCAACTTTCCAGTCTTTACTGAATGGATCAGTTGCTTTCTCAAATTATTTCCTGTATGGTTTGCAGGAGGAAATAATTTTCATGACTTTAAACCTGAACTGCTTTTGTGAGAGTGTTTTTGTTTTAAGCTTATGATCCACTCTGTAAAGAAATGGCTCTTATTTAAGCCCATTCTAATGGGGTAAGCAAAGTTGTGTTAAGCTGATTTATACATGCTGCAAACATCATTTTAGCACCTGAGTGCTTGCTGGTAAAAATTACTCTCTCCCTCTGAAGATTATTATAATAATCTTGGCTATCAGCATAGCTAGTAAATGTATTCAATGTGCTTTCCTTGCAATTCTCCATAATCAACAGATTATCACTGGATTCCACCCCTGCTTCAGACAGGAAGAGATTTCTTTCTTTAGGGGCAAATGATTAAAATACCATAATCATCTCCAATCATTATCATTATTTTAGATTATTTTTCTGTGCATGACTTCAGGTTTATGACATGCCAACTAGAGTCTATAACAATTCCATTACTCAGATGCCTGACTGATAGGGCAAAATGTAGTCTAATGGTGTATCCAAATATTTAATTTATAACTCCTGTTAAAAATCGATGATAAACATCACTATCTTTGCTTCATCTTTTGCAATAGTTTTGAATATATTATTCATTGTTATTTTAATCTTTTCATTAACAATAATATCTTGATCATGTTGGGGTCTGCTTCTATTTTTTGTTTTTTTCTTTCTCATTTTTATTTATCATATGCTTTTTCTCTGGGCTTCCCTGGTAGCTCAGAGAGTAAAGAATCTGTCTGCAATGCAGGAGACCCAGGTTCTACCCCTGGATCAAGAAGATGCCCTGGAGAATGGAATGGCAACCCACTCCAATATTCTTTCCTGGAGAATCCCCATGGACAGAAGAGCCTGACAGGCTACAGTCCATGGAGTTGCAAAGAGTCTGACATGAATGAGTGATTAACAGTTTCCCTTGTCTCTGAATGTTTAGTTATTTCAAGTTATATTCTGGACAACTACAGAAATTACAATGAAAAAGACTCTGGTGATGGTTATTTTCATATTTGACGTTTTGTTAGAAACACATGTCTATTTCAAAAGCACCCCAAATCCTTGCTTGGTGTCTCTGCACTCCAAAAATGGCCTTTCTAGAAGCCAAACCTAAATTCTCACCTTCTGTATATCCACAGTCAACACATACCCCTTCAAACTTTGTTGTGGATCATCTAGTGTTAACTCAACACTTCCTTCTAGGGTTTTTATCTTGCTTGTGTTTTGTGTTTGGGACTGTTTTCCTGGAACAGCATTGAATCCTGAGCGCTGTGAGAGTGCAGGAAGTTTTGGTCTAAGGGTCAGAAGCTCCCAGCCCAGCCCTTTGGCTCTTGAGCAGTCTCAGGATTCAGCACCACCTTTAGTGAAAACCTGGTGGCTCTCTGGAGCTTTCCAGCATGTCATTCTGACCTATGTGGTTGTCAGAACCCAGCTGGTTTCTCTTTTCTCTGGCAGCATCCTTTTCTTGAGCTGGACCCAAATCTCCAGCCATGCTCAGCTGGCAAACATCTGCCAGGGAAGAGAGATGGATTTCATGAGCTCGTCTCTAAAGGATCTCCTTCCTCTGAGATTTCATTGTCCTCTAAATGCCTTGAAAATGTTATCTTTTAAAATATAATTTACCACCTTTTTCTGTATCAGCAGGAGCATTTGCCTACTTTGACCTATGACATGCAACTGGAAAGCATGCATTCTACATCATTATTATTATTTTTTTATTTTTTTAAATTAATTAATTAATTTTTTTGTTTACATTATTGTGTTGGTTTTGCCATACATTGACATGACTCTGCCATGGTTATACATGTGTTCCCCTTCCAGAACTCCCTTCCCACCTCCCTCCCAATTCCATCCCTCTGAGTCATCCCGATACATCATTATTTTTAAAGTGTGTATGCTCAGTCATTCAGTTGTGTCTGACTCTTTGCGTCCCCTGGACTGTAGCCTCTCAGGCTCCTCCATCCATAGAATTTCCTAGGCAAGAATACTGGAGTGGGGTACCATTTCCTACTCTAGGGGATCTTCCGGACCCAGGGATAGAACCCATGTTTCTTGTGTCTCCTGAATTGGCAGGTGAATTCTTTACCATTAGCACCACCTGGGAAGCCCTTGGGATATGAAAAATCATCCAGGGGAGATTGTGCAGGGAAAGATGACCAAGTGGGTAAAAGTGATTCATTTGAGGTGATTTAAGTTGGAGGCATCCGTGATGTTTTCTGTGAGTAGAGATAATCCAGGAATACTTGGTGCCTGCCTGAAAATAATTGAAAGATTTCCATATGGCAGAGAGGTTAGATATTTTATGTACGGCCTCAGACGATGAGACAGTGCTTGAAGGAGATGGACTTCAGATCTAAGTAGACAGGATTTTCTCTGAAATCTCAGATCTATGGGAAAACACGACATGCCATCTCTGGAGAGTATGCGTGATCTCCTACTGAGGCTCTGTGAGCAGAGGCTGGGGTTCATCTGGAAGGTATGAAGAGGACATTGAGGTGGTTGGACCTTCATGATTCTTTCGGATTTTGTGATTCTATTAATTCGTTCTGTGTTCTCTCCTGTATCATGAGTAATTTGTGCTTACCCAGCAGTGATCACAGGGCTTCCCAGGTTGCTCAGTGGTAAAGAATTTGCCTGCAATGAGGATTCCATCCTTGGGCTGGCAAGATTCCCTGGAGAAGAAAATGGCAACCCACTCCAGTATTCTTGCCTGGAGAATCCTATGGACAGGGGAGCCTAGTGGGCTACAGTCCATGGGATTGCAAACAGTCAGATAAGACTTAGTGGCTAAACAACAATAACAATTAACAACAGCAATGATCACAGTTATTAGAAGTACTACATGGTTTACAGAAAGTTTTTCTGGACTCTAATACCTTTGGTTTCAGTTATTCATGTCAAAGCTATTAGTTCTTTCTCCTGATGAATTAATCCTGTAGTGATATCTCTGTCTAGATCTCAAATTAAAAAGAGTTATCACTGCTGAACCTAAGTTGATACTAATACATTATGAACATTCTTCTTATTATATAAAAACATGCTTTTAGAATCAATGTCCATTCTCAATAGTTAAGCACCTATTCAGAGGAGAGAAAAGTGGTGATTTATTTCCATACCAGCTAAAGTCTTTGATGCAGCAATTATGCTATTTTCCAGAGTAGGCTGTCAGGTCTACTATAATTACTACATTCCACATTCAGATTTCATCATTTTCAGAATAACTTATTCCTGGAAAAATTGCTCACTGGTTGCATTTTAGAATAATAGATATGTATCCTCTATGTAGATATAAGAGCTAATGTTTGCAATATATTTAATTGCAATCTCCGTTAAGGTTTTGCTCAATATATTCATTTACTAAATCTATAAAAGCAATAATAACAACAATAGCATTAATAAGTTGTAACAACTGTAGCTTTTTACTCTTCAAGGTTTTCTCATGTGTAAGATTAGGTCATTATCACATAAGTCTCTGAATCAGGCAGGGCAATCAATAAAATTCCAATTTCAGAAATGAAAAACTGAGGTCCCAAATTGTTAATGGACTTTTAAAATATCTCACAGCTGGGAGAAAACTGGTGTTAACATTTAGGCCCCTTTACCCCCAGTCATTCTGTCTACTATTAAAAGTAATAAATTTCTGAATATCTTATACCAAAACAGAAGCCTTTGGGACTGAATTAGTTTACTGTGGATTGACCCCACGCAGGTGACCCACCTCCTTTTGGCCGTAAATAAGCAATCCGAGATCTCTTTCAAACTCACATTAAAGAGGCAGAGGTCTTGAGAGACTTGCTCTCAAAGAGGATTCTCATACCTGCCAGTGAAGAAGGCTTGACTAGAAAGAAATACAAGTGAACTCAGCTGGATGTCTCCATTTATTAACTTCTGTTGAAGTGGAAATATTGTTTTTGTTTTTTTTTTTTAATACCAATGAAAGACTGTTTCGCTCCTTTTCTTGAAAATCTGGCTTCTGGGATGGTATGAACCAAATGTGAACATTCTTGCCACATAAAAGAATGGAATATGCTTTCCGCATAATGTAGGTCTTGGCTATCATCTCACGTGTACAATCCTTTGTGACCCCATGGACTGTAGCCCACCAGGCTCCTCTGCCCATGGGATTCCCCAGGTAAGGATCCTGGAGTGGGTTTCCACTTCCTTCTGCAGGGGATCTTCCTGACCCAGGGATTGAAGCTGAATCTCCTGCACTGGCAGGTGGATTCTTTCCCACTGAGCCACGAGGGAACTTGGATTTGTGGCCCTTGTTAACTGATGGTCACGGGGCATGTTTTTGGAAACACTGCCCGGAGCTAGGCTCTAGGTGTGCATTGGAGAGGATGGGGCACTTCCCAAGGTCTTAAGAGACTGATCTGGAAGACAGTTGGGTATCTGTACTACTACCAGGAAGTCACGATAAGAGAGCAAATTCAGAAGGATACTGTAGATGAAAGATGTTACTGCCATAACACTAAACAAAAGATGCTGCAGAGACCAGGCCAGTTGCCACTGCAGCCACCTCCAGCTGTGCCCCCAGGGGACTCAGGATAGAGCAAACAGGACACTGGCCCCAGAGAGCGAGGTGTAGATCAGAGGAACGGTTTCGGTGAGCCCAGACTCTTGCTTATTCTCATATGGAGAAAAGTGCTCAAGTCCTTGAGATGTCTGATTTTCTTTGATTAACAGAAATAGCAACCAAACATCATTTTTTTTTAAATTTTCAAACTATTTGTTTTTTTCTTTTAATATCAATAGAACTTATTTCCTTTTTTAAAAAAAATATTGGAGTACAGTTGATTTACAATGTTGTGTTAGTTTCAGGTGTACAGGAAAGTGAATCAGTTATATTAGTTCACACTCACTTTTTTTCAGGTTCTTTTCCTGTATAGGTTATTACAGAGTACTGAGTACAGTTCCCTGTCTATATAATAGGTTCTTATTAGTTACCTATTTTATATACATGTGCGTGTGTGCTAAGTCGCTTCAGTCGTGCCCGACTCTGTGACCCCGTGGACTGTAGCCCATGAGGCTCCTCTGTCCATGGGATTCTCCAGGCAAGAACACTGGAGTGGGCTGCCGTGCCCTCCTCCAGAGGAACTTCCCAACCCAGGGATCGAACCCAGGGATCAAACCCATGTCTCTTACATCTCCTGCATTGAGTTCTTAACACTAGACCACCTGGGAAGCCTGTTTTATGTATAGTAGTGTGTATATGTCCAATCCTAGTCTCCCAATTAATCCCTTGCTACCTAATCCCCTGGTAAACATAGGTCTGGTTTTTTTTTTTTTGCAAAAATTCCTTTATATCCTGATTCATTCCTTACCTCTTCAGAGTTATCTGAGAGGCTGCCTCCCGGCCTAAGTCCTCTGTTTTGTTCACCAAATAGCACATACTTATCAAATTTCAGATTGTGTACATTTTTTTTCAGTCAACAGTACTTGAATGAGGTGGTAGAAACTTAGGGAATAGAAATAGTACCTGAGTTGGGACTATAGGGCCAAACTGTTTGCTAAGAGGAGAGGTTGCCATGGGAAGCAAGGTCAACAAAGGTCAAGGTCAGAGGGCAGATTCATCCTGACAATTATGCCCATTGTCAGTGGTCAGCTAATCTCTTTATTTGTTGTTCAATCACTCAGTTGTGTCCAAATATTTGCGACCCCATGGACTGCAGCACCTCAGGCTTCCTTGTCCATTGCCATCTCCCGCAGTTTACTCAAACTCATGTCCACTGAGTCAGTAATGCCATCCAACCATCTCATCCTCTGTTGTTCCCTTCTCCTGCCTTCAATCTTTCCCAGCATCAGGGTCTTTTCCAGTGAGTCAGTTCTTCACATCAAGTGGCCAAAGTACTAGAGTTTCAGTTTCAGCATCAGTCCTTCCAATGAATATTCAGGACTGATTTCCTTTAAGATGGACGGGTTGGATCTCCTTGCAGTCCAAGGGACTCTCAAGAGTCTTCTCTAGCACCACAGTTCAAAAGCATCAGTTCTTTGTTGTTCAGCCAGCTCTCACATCCATACACGGCTACTGGAAAAACCATAGCTTTGACTAGATGGACCTTTGTTGGCAAAGTAATGTCTCTGCTTTTTAATACACTGTCTAAGTTTGTCATAGCTTTTCCTCCAAGAAGAAAGTGTCTTTTAATTTTGTGGTTGCAGTCACCATCTGCAGTGATTTTGATCTTATTTGTAGATCTTATTTTATTTTCACGTGAGCTATGCCTAGTTGTTGTCTCAATCATAAAGGATAGTGTGAACGCTAGAATAATTCATATCTGTAGCATAGCTGATAAAGTTATCAGTAGTAATAACTAGTTATAAGTGTAATTTCTCCATTGTCCCTAAAAAATGATCAAATCTGAAGTTTTTCCAATTATATTTATTTCCCAGCTTTTGTGGAATGTGCATATGAAAGTGGACCAATAAATAACTAGAGATGACATGTTAAACTTTGAAAAAAGAGGGGAGAAAGCATCATCTTTCAAAGAGGAATTTTCATTCTGAGTTCTCAGAATGAAAACATAAGTAGATCATGTAACACTTGTTTCAAGTCAAGAAAGACAAATAACTCATTTCTCACCAGGAGATTTGGGCAAACGGTGCAGAAAAGAGATGTCAAAATGGTGTAAATGGCACCCTGGCACTGATGGGCCTCATGTACAAGGCTGGTTGTGATGTGTCCAGGAAAAGAATGAAACACAAGGTCAGGAATAAGTTTCTTAATACCCTCAAGGCCAAGACATGGGTGCCTATTTCCTACAGGAACAAACCCAGAAATAGATGAGGAGGGGCAGCTGTTTTGGAACCAGCAGCATGATACACAGCCAGATGGAATGAAGGAGCAGTGGTTAAATTTGAAACATCAAGGCACCTTTGGTGGATGTGACCTTGACTTCAACACACAGAGAGATGACCAGAGGCACCATTTTAGCTGCTATAAAATTTCATTAGGTAAAGAAGTAAATATTGGTGTTAGCTCAGGCCTTTACAAAGCCAGGCGTTCAAGGACAGGCCGCATATCCATCTTGTCGAAGCTGATCTCTGTCAAATGCCAATTGAAAGTAATTCGTAAAATTCCCTTTAGTCTTGATGAAAACACTTTGCTATGTTTTAATACATCACTGTACTTATAGTGATTTTTTTTTTTCCTCCCAGGCCTTTAAAAATAAGTCAACTCACAGATACAGAGAACAGACTTGTAGCTGCAAGGGGAATGGGGAGTGAGGGAAGAATGGGTTGGGAGTTTGGGATTAACAGGTTCAAACTATTATATAAAGGATGGATAAACAGCATAGTCCCACTGTATAGCACAGGGAACTATATTCAATATCCTGTGATAATACGTAAAAGAAAAGAATATGAAAAAGAATACATATATATATATATGACTGAGTCACTCTGCTATGCAGCAAAGATCAGCACAACATTGTAAATCCACTAAACTTCAATGAAATAAATAAAAAAAATAGTTGTCAGTTCTTCACAGGACAATTTGACACACACTTTGTAGAGCAATTAATACCGAGTCACAGGTGTTTCAAAACTATTTTATAATAACTATTTTTTTCAGTTTTCTTGCCTGAAACCAAAAGTCAGCCTGCGGGTGACACAGACTTCTTTGTGTTCCCATGCTCTGGACCACATTCCAGAGAAGAGGGATTAACTAGGACAACCGGGCTAAGTTTGAACAAGTACTTATTTTAATTACATAGTATGAGGCAAAGCTGACTTTTCACTGAGCAGATGGTTGTTTGGTAAAGATTTCAGAAAAAATGATACATTCTGTAATTTTTTACCTACATGGAAGCTATTGAGTTCTCCTCGAGTTGGAAGTAATTAAACTAACTTTATTTTTCTCTATATGAGAAACATTCTGCAAATTTATGGAGCTACTTATAAATTATTTTATGTCTTTGTGGAATTTAGAATTTCTATGCAGGTTTTTTTTCCCCTTTGTATTCTAAAGTGAAATGAATCTAAGGCCATATACCCTTATAGCTGGGTCTTACAGCTTTCAGACTCAATAAATATGTTGATTGAAATAAATGTAAGCTTTCTGCTCTGACTTAGATGTAAGGCCAATCAAGATGAAATGTTGATCATTTAAAAAGTAGATTTTGATAAACATTTGGGTCTTGACATTTTATTGTCTGAAGAAAAGATCTTTGAGATCCTGGGTGGTTTCAAACCTTTTCTGTTGATTGTGAGCTTGAAAAGAGAGAGACTCAGAGTGTGCAGGGGGGACCCCAGGGTGCTGAGCAAGGGGTGAACCTCAAGGGTGGCTCCTTTATCTATTCCCCACCCCTTATTTCACAGACCAGGATATGAAAGTCAGAGCAGAAGCCCCTTCTCCTGTGAACCCCTAGTTCTATTGGCACCTCAGCACCTTTCTGCTCAGCCATGCCACTAAGACCTGGGTATCCTGACCCACCCTGACCCAGATGTTCTCTTGTGCCTAGTGGGGATTCTTATCATGTCCTCACTTTCCAAATCCACACCAGGAATCGCTGCTCCTTTACAGGTGGTTGACTATAATATTTAAATAGTGAAAGTTCAGTAACAGGAGAAAGCACCATCAGGTCAGTTCAGGTCAGTTCAGTTGCTCAGTCATATCTGACTCTTCACGACCCCATGGACCCCCTCTCCATCACCAACTCCTGGAGTTTACTCTAACTCATGTCCATGGAGTTGGTGATGCCATCCAACCATCTCATCCTCTGTCATCCTCTTCTCCTCTCACTTTCAATCTTTCCCAGCATCAGGGTCTTTTTCAAATGAGTCAGTTCTTTGCATCAGGCAGCCAAAGTATTGGAGTCTCATCTTCAGCATCAGTCTTTCCAATGAACATTCAGGGCTGATTTCCTTTAGGAAGGGAATGAAGTCAAGGGAGCATGTGTGGCTGAGAGTGGGAGGACTCATTCCTGCTCCGGAGGACCATGTCTGAGAGCTCTCCCACCGCAGGATTGATGTGGCCGCCATATTGACCACCAGACACCCTTACTCATCTGTCATTGGCTGCTCTCAGGACACTAATCTCCAAGCCTTTACAGACTGCCCATCTTGGGCCAAGCAGATGCCCTTGGCCCACTCAGCCCTAGGCAGGTGGAATCACAGACCTGCCTCTGATGGGGTGAGGGCAAGGGAAGATGGGCAAAACAATTCTCCAAGATGGTGCCTGTCCTTTATTTTTATTTTTCACTTTCATCCTACAGTGAACTATAATCACACTGGTGTTACATAGCAGTTTTCACTTGACAAAGAATTATCACATACCAGATGTTTTTACACTAGAAAACCTTATTTCAGTCTTCAGACAATCTTTGTGAGTCTTTTTTTTTTTTTTACTGTATTTTGTTGGTTCATTCCTTATATGCAATCAAATTGGATTTAGCGGATGATACCCATTTAAGAACTCTGCTACAGAATATAATCACAGTTCACAAAAACAGAGATATTGGATGCAGGTAAGCCCAGGATGCAAATAATCAATATTTCCTTGTTGCAAAATGAAGAGAAAATTGCGTGGCCCTAGCTTTCAGGAGCTGTCAGGCTTCTGTATTCTTCACACATTTTGCTATTAACTCATTTTCATGACTTTGGAAACACTGTAGCCAATATCTATGCCATTTGAGATAAATAGATGTATTTTATCTGCAATATAATTTCCAATATGTTGTGTTGGAATTACTTTTGAGTCCATCAAGACAGGCATCATTTGTAATCAGCAAAATACAACTATTTGATAACTTGTTACTTTAAGATAAATATTTTAACTGGATATCTGAAAAGAAGTACAAATACCTGCTGAGAAATTGATTTTTTTTTTCTAGCTGATTCAACAGAGACTAAGTGAGCTGTTCTCTTAAGTTGGTAAGATAACTGTCTGAGCATCTGCACTGTGTTTATGATAGGTTGGTAATTATTTTTCTAGTTATTTTAAAAAATAACATAGATAATCACTGGTGGAAATACTTCCTTATACCTTTAAAGAAAATAAATGACTTCCCTATGATAACATCTAGGACCCATGGTTTGGAAAGCTAATGAAAGAAGCTCTTTCTTGGTCAAAAAGCCTTGTATCTGGATCTTCACAGAGAATTTTCAAGTGCATGTAGTCATGTTCTTTTATTCATAGATTAACTGACCTTCATGGAAGAATCAAGATGGCTTTTGCCTAAGGTAGGAGAAATAAAATAGCCTGAAAATTAAAAAAAATTTTTTTAAATGATTCAAGTGGAAAGGAGCATCACGATTCATCATGCTGGATGGAGAGATACTGTCACAGCTTTCCCCTAATTTACTCTATTCATGCTCATTCATTTGCAAAGAGGGGCGAGGTGTATGTTAATAATTAGAGGGTGGGAGGAGAATGCCATTCAAATACTGATTCTTCAAGTTCATGGAGAGAACAGTTTGCTGGTATGTGTCCTATCACTTTTGGAGATGAGTCTATTATTTCGGACAACAGACCTTTGTCTGGGGTTGTCTTGTTTTGTCTTTGAAAGTAGGAAAGTATCTTAGTGTTTTTGTGCCCTCAGAACAGTGCTCAGACCTAACAGGTTCTCAAAATACTTGTTAGATAAGTGAATAAATTATTATTAAAATATAATGCAGCATGGTAGTCAGAAATGGTTTCAAGTCCTGAATGATGACGTCAGGCTAATAGACTTGCAGAATCCTAATGAGTGAACTAGGATGTAATGCTGCATTGCTTGTGTGTGTGTTCACCTGTCAAAGGTTATATAAAAAGAGTTACATATTCTCTTTTTTATCACATCAAGATCATATTGAGTAAGGAGCATAAAAGAGGGACACGGATGCAAGCTGGGGTCACCCTGACCCTGAGTATTTGAGTCAGAAAGTCACATTCATCCACTTGTCCCCAAATATTTGCTCTCTTCTCTGTCAACATGTAATCTTTCTGTAGTGAGGACAGGAGGACAAAAAGGTTCTGTTTTCTATCACATTCCTTCAACCTGTAGTGACCTTGTCAATGTTAAGGACAATTATATGTGTTTAAAGGTTTAGAAAGTCTGAGATGTTTTAAAAAGCCAAAACACTGGGTGTTTTATGTCAGTGCTCTGAATTCTAACCTGTAATTCCCTCCCCTTCTTTGTGAGGCAGAATTCTGTTGTGCAAGCCTGTAGCAAGCTTGTCAATAAATCAAGTAAGATTATACGGATTTAAAAGTCTTCATGGAAACACAGAAAAATAATTGATCGTTTTAGAAGTTTAAAACCAAATGATAGTGTGCGCTTTGCTTGCACTCTGTACAAATAAGTCATAATTTAATTTGTGTTTACTTTTCCAAATTAGTAGAATCTGCTAGAATTATCAACATTTCTTCTTAGTTTTCTAAGATGTCAGAGTTCTGGCTCAGAAGAATTTATTATCTAAACCCTGAGATGGTGTAGTGACAAGGGGCTTTAGTCTACACTATTCTACACAATTTAAATAGAAATGTTTTCTTAAGGTTTATAGCACAATTCATCTACCTATTTTCATTCCAAATTTTATTTTTTCTTGCTTGGTATCAAGTTTAAGTTACTTCTTCCCTGTGTACAAAATATTTCAATTTTTATATAGTGAATTGCAACTGTCTTTCAGTAAATATTAATACATCACTATGGGTTCCCTTGGTGGCACTAGTGGTAAAGATTCTGCCTGCAACGCAGGAGACATAGAGATGCAGGTTCGATCCCTGGGTCGGGAAGATCCCCTGGAGGAGGGCATGGCAGCCCACTCCAGTGTTCCTGCCTGGAGAATCCCATGGACGGAGGAGCTGGCAGGCTACAGTCCCTGGGGTCACAAAGAGTCGGGCACGGCTGAAGCAACGTAGTGCATATATGGGCACTAGGGAGATTTCAGTGTGATAACTTTTTAGTACAAAAATATGCAGCGTCCTGCTCTTACAGGCATGCTCTTAAACTGGCATTTCAAGTAAATGAAACTATGGATTACAAATGAAGAAAAAAACCCACTTCAAGAGGACAGGAGTGTACTCTAAAGTTTGGCTGATATTTTCACCCAGGATCACTATTCTGTGTCCTGAGTCCCTGTGGGTATTGGTATCTATTTTACCACCACTCTCCACTCCTTTCAAATTACAATTAAAAAGTTATCATCTATGGTCCAATTTTTCCAAAAAATTAGAAATAAATTTGCGTTTTAGAAATAGATCCAGTGGGAATTTGGTAAACGCTCATTTTTACAGCTGATAAATAAAAAACACAATACAATACATTCTAAGGTATACTTAATTCCTTTATTTTGAATGGCCAACTTTTGATTAATTAGTCAAATTTGAGGGAGTAATTCTGTCTATGACTTAAGACTTAATTCTGCTATCAGATTTTTTCCTTCTTTTGTTCTCTGTGTTCTCTGTGTTCCTATGTCAAGTATTTTTGTTGTAGTTTTTATACAGATTTTTTTTAGTGGTGGCTCTAAGTATTAATAATAACTTTTACATATAAAACATTGTAATTTTCTGATGTTGACTTTTTATCATCTTGAGACAATGTAGACGTCTTTCTTTTTAAATTTCTTTACTCACCTCCATTTATAATATTATTGCCTTAAATAATTTTTCTACATATTTTGGAAGCCAAATCAGACAATGTTATGATATTTTGTCTAACTTTCAAGCACAATTTAGAAAATTCAAGAGAAGAAGAAACATTTATTTCATTTATTCATATTTTTGCTTACTTAGCTCTTTTTTTATTCTTGATATTTCTAGATTTCTTCTATTATTTGTTTTCTCTTTGGTGAACTTCCTTTATCCATCTTTGAGAATAAGTCTGCTATAGAAAAATCTCTTAGCTTTTCTTCATCTGAGAGGGCCTGGATTTTTTCTTCATTTCTGTAGAATACTTTTGTGTGATGTGGAATTCTGGGTTACATTCTTTTTTTTCTTAAACCACTTGAAAAACATTGCCCACTTCCTTCTGGCTTCCATAACTTCTCACAAAAAGTTGCTTTATATTTAAATTGTACTAACTCTTGTAAGTAAGGTGCTCTTCCTTATTCACTGTATTCTAGCTATTTTTTCCTTTGCTGTTTAAATTTCAGGTGTTTGATTACGACTTGACAATGTGAATTTCTTTGGGTTTCTTCTTTCTGGTATTTGCTCAGCTTCTTAAATCTGTAACTTAGGTTCACTACCAGGTTTGCATAATTTTCAGCTATGTTTATCTGGCTACTTTTAAAATCCTGACTCTTTCAGTAGGACCCCAGGAACACGTGCTAAATCTCTTGCTATCATGACACACAGCTTCAAGATCCTCTTCATGTCCCCTCCAGCCTGTTCATGTCTCTGCTGTTCAGACTGGCCCATTCCTTTCATTTTACAACAGGCTCAACCGATTGGTCTGCTCTCATCTCAGGTATGACATTGAACCCATCCAGTAAGCTTCGTATTTTATTTATTGCATTTTTCAACTCTAAAATTTACATCTAGTTTTTCTTTGTATTGTCAATTTCTTTGCTGAGGCTTTCTTTTTTTTTTTTCAGGTTGGTTTAAATCTTTTCCAGAGAATTCCAACATCTGTGACGCTCATATTGACATCTGTTAGTTGTCTTTTCTCATTCAAGTTGAGATTTTTCCTGGTTTGTGGTGTGATGAGTAATCCTCATTTACATCTTGGACATTTTGGGTATTCCATGATGAGAGTCTGTACCTTATTCAGATCTTCTGATTTTGCAGGTTTCTTGTGATCCTACCCTGTCTCAATACTGCTGAGGGCTGCTGGGGGTCCAGGTCTCCACTCAGCCTCTGCTGCTACCTGGGGGAGGAGGGGCATCTCATTACTGTTCCTCGAGTGGTCTCCCCTGATATTACAGAGGGGGCCCCTTGCCAGGGGATAAGGGTAAAAGCCCCATCTCCCCACTGGAGCTTCTCTGACAGTATCCCAGCAGAAAGAGTGTGCTGCATTAAGGCCAGATGAGGGTTTCATTCTCAGTTTTAAAGAGGCTTTTACTCTGCATGCATATTTTATGTGGATGAGCATTGCCCAGGCAAGGGAAGAAGGACACAAAGTGTGTTCTCGCTGTAGCAAAGCTGGAGGGCAGGCTGGAGAAGGCAGGTCAGTTACAGAAGGCCATAATCAGAGGATGAGGAGAAACTGATTTAGCAAATATCACTCTTCAGTGTTGGGCTTCCCTTGTAGCTCAGTTGGTAAAGAATCTGCCTGCAGTGCAGGAGTCCACCTGCAATACAGAAGACCCGGGTTTGATCCCTGGGTTGGGAAGATCCCCTGGAGAAGGAAATGGTAACCCACTCCAGTATTCTTGCCTGGGAAATCCCATGGACAGAGGAGCTTGGCGGACTATGTCCCATGGGGACACAAGCATCAGACATGACTTAGCAACTGTTATCAGGGTTCTTATGCCCTGGAGTAGGGGCGCTACAGCCAGGATGGGGCAGTCATCTCCCACCCCCCCAACCTTGTTGGTGAATTGTTGAATCTGATCAGCAGAGGCTTGGGCACCAGGAGAGAGAATGGGCATGTGTAGGGAAGGTGTGGGAGGTAGTACGGAATAGTTATAGCGTGAGTCTGTGTCGGTCACACGTAGAAGAGTAAGGCTGTGCGTATACAAAAATACCTGGCCATAAATTGTTAAACATTACAGTTGATTACTAGAATAACTCCTGTCCAAAACAGGATGATGCTTTATAATCCTTACCTGAGGAAATGGTAGACTAGAAACACACCTTAGCAATGTCCTTCTGAATTCATTTTCTGTGCCCCAGCTGAGCTTATGTGTGTGTGTTCACGAAATCACATCAGCCGTGTTCAACTCTTTGTGACCCCAAGGACTGTAACCTGCCAGGCTCCTCAGTTCATGAGATTCTCCAGGCAAGAATGCTGGAGTGGGTTGCCACACCCTTCGCCAGGGGATCTGCCTGACCCGGGGATGGAACTCACTTCTCTTACACCTCCTGCATTGGCAGGTGGGTTCTTTACCACTAGTGCCATTTGGGAAGCCCAACCGAATTTACACATAAACATAAATCAAATGTTATATAAAAATGAGTTTAGAGGGCCAAAAAAGAAAAAAAAGAAGAAGAAAGGATGGAAAAGGGAAAAAAAAACCAAGAAAGAATGGAAACAACCATGGGGTGTGCGAGGAGCAATGAATTTATTTAAGTGGGTATTTGCCTGTGGATGCATACATGCCTGGGACATTTTCTTCACGTAAACTGGGATTGTGATGAACAATTCGGGTAGAGAATACCTCTACTGCACAAGGACTGATAAAACGTGTCTTCATGGGATCCTCTCACAGGTGTGTTCTGATTCCACTAGGTTTGCAGAGCTATATAATTTAGGCAGAAATATGTCTTAAGATTGTATAGGTTCCAACAACCGTTGAAAGGGCTGCTTTGGCATTATAAGGAAAGGATCTGAGCAATTTCTGCTCTCTTTTGGTGTGGTCCTTCATCCATTTGGCAACTGGCATGCAGAACATTTCCTATAGTCCTGATAAAAACACAACAACTCCCTTAGTTAAGTGGCTTTCTGGCTGCCCTCCATGTTTGGCAAGAATTATTAAGAAATAGAGCTTTTCCCTCAGGAGTCTACATTTCCCAAAAAGTAAATTAAGAGATTGAGAAAAGGTAATTCCAGGTTTTGTTTACTACAGTAAAATTCACCATTAAAAAAAGATGAGTGGGTTTTTGTGCCCTCCTGCAGGGTGTCTTCCCAACCCAGAGACTGAACCTGTGTCTCTTATGTATCTTGCATTGGCAGGCAGGTTCTTTACCACTGATGTGACCTAGGAACCCCAGACGTCATGTATAGGCCTATATAAACTGTATAGGCATGTACATGTATAGGCATATATAAACTCATATACATCAATTATATGCAAAGCCCATTATTTGGGGGCACTTTTATTTGTAAATTAGAACTGTAAAAATAGTTATTACAAAAGGGGCATGAAAGTAGGACTCAATTTCAGAAATAGTCATTATTAAAGCTGTATATTTTGAAAACAATCATATTAAATTTAACCTCAAACTTTAATTTCTTCTTGATAATTCTTTCCAGACTGCCTTAGTTTTGCAAGATTGCTCCTTTCCCCAAATTCATGAGTTAACCACACATGGAATCACTTTGGAATATCTCTCATCCTGTGCTCTTTTTTGCTGTTTCATTTGCAGTGTTCTTTTTTTAATGTTTATACCTCTTCAATCATTGTCTACCTTTATATTCCTCAAAATCCCTCACACTATTTAATTTTAATAAGTGTTATTGACATAAAAATAAGAATTACTCATAATTTTTTTTTTATGTCTCCAACATGTCTGCTTATTTGAAGTCCTTGAGTTGTTGCTGTTCAGAAGCCCAGTCGTGTCCAACTCCTTGTGAGCCCATGGACTGCAGCACACCAGGCCTCCCTGTCCATCACCATCTTCCGGAGCTTGCTCAAACTCATGTCCACTGAGTCGGTAATGCCATCCAACTACCTTGCTCTCTTTTGTTCCCTTTTCTTCTTGCCTTCAATCTTTCCCAGCATCAGAGTCTTTCCCAATGAGTCAGTTCTTTGCATCACGTGGCCAAAGTGTTGCATCATGAACTCCTAATTGCAAAATTCAGACTTAAATTGAAGAAAGTAGGGAAAACCACTAGATCATTCAGATATGATCTAAGTCAAATCCCTTAGGATTATACAATGGAAGTGACAAATAAATCCAAGGGATTAGATCTGATGGACAGAGTATCTGAAGAACTATGGATGGAGGTTCTTAACACTGTACAGGAGGCAGTGATCAAAACCATCCCCAAGAAAAAAAAAATGCAAAAATGCAAAATGGCTGCCTGACAAGGCCTTACAAATAGCTGAGAAAAGAAGAGAAGTGAACGGCAAAGGAGAAAAGGAAAGATATAGCCATCTGAATGCAGAGTCTGTGAGAGCTGTGATATATTAGCACTTTTCTTTCTGAGTTGTTACTGTTTAGTTGCTCAGTTGTGTCATTCTTCATGACCCCATGGACTGTAGCCCGCCAGGCTCCTCTGTCCATGGGATTCTCCAGGCAAGAATACTAGAGTGGGTTGTCATTTCCTTCTCTAGCAGATCTTTCTGACCGAGGGATCGGATCTACGCCTCCTGCATGGCATGTGGATTCTTTACCACTGAGTCACCAGGGAAGCCGTTGCTTTAGGGTATTTAGAGAGAAATCACTTCTTAATCTCTGGTACTCAGAGCATCACCTCTGTCACATACACAGAGAGGGTGTACAGATCTTCTGTGACGAGAAATCTCATTCCCTTACCTGTCAGATGCTTTAGTATCAGGGACCTAATCCTCTCACCTCAACCATGGCTTCAATATGCACCATGTGGGTAGTTAGGCTCACAGTCAGGGGTTCTAATCTAATTCAAATAATTGGGGTAACTTTATGGGCTACTGTCCTCCCAGAGACGTTCTACACTATACGGGCACATAGTGAATGTCAAATTAAAATGATGAAAATAAAGGACACATTTTCATGTAGCTGGACTTTCTCCTTAGGTCAAAATTTTGATACCTAATGAAAACTCTCTGTAAAAGCTACCCTTGTTACAAGACTAAATTGAATATAATTGGTTTTTTGTTTGAGGATTTAGGCTTCTAAGGACCTTGGGCCCCAATTAAATCATGTTGCATCCATAGTTGATACTGTAAGTGAACCTGTTTTCTTGTGATTTATCTTTTCTGTTAATACCATAGGGGATATATTTCAATTTAAGGTCATCTTCATTGAAGTTCTGCTTAATTAAGATTGAGGGGTCATACCCTCAATGAGCAGCATTTCTTTTTGCATCTCTTTTTAAAATTTTGTATTGTGGAAATCATGATTTCATGTCTCAGTCATCAAAATCATCAAAAAGCTTTGCACATGAATTAACTAAAGTAACATGTGTCAGGGACCCATGGTAACCACACCAAGAAATACGCATCCACTTGGGTAAGTGTCACTACTATAAACAGTTTTCTTAATTTGAGCATTATTGACACTTCTTAAAAATGCAAATGGATTTTATGTGAGGAGATAATAATACACGCAAACAACTTTAGAAAATAAAATACAGTACATAAAAAATGTCCTTTCTGAAATCATTGCCCTCTGACACTCCTAATATGGGAAGCTTGAATTGTATTCTAAATGTCACCTACAGAGAAGATTTCTAAAACGCAAAGGCAATTTTGCTTAGCTGCTTGGAACTCAAAAATTCAGGACTTCTGACAAACACAACACTGCCTGTGGGTTTGCAAAAGGGATATAAAAATATGGTTTGGAAAAGGGATATAAAAATGCACTATTGGAAGGTAATTCTTCACGAATCTGGTGTTTCTATGTGTCTTCTAAGCAGAGGTTCAAGAATGTTCTCACAACAGAGAGCCTTGGAATGATAAAAATAGTATCTTCCTCCAGAGAGATGTAGTGTCTCTGCCCAGAGACGTTTCAAGGCAACAAATCTAGAGATGTCACGTACCCTCCCCAGAGAAACCCTGATTGGAAAGTGGATCTCTCTCTCTGGAGGGGGGAGGGGTGGGTTTTCCAGCAGCCTCTGAAAAATGAGGATGTCCCGGTCACAAATTTCCTCAGCTCTGACACAGCTTCTACCTGGACCACCTCTGTGTCACCCCAGGAGGACTTGGCAGTCATGAGGGACCACCACGGGCAGGAAGCTCATGCTCTCAGGTTCTTTGTTTCTTCATCAGTCATATCCGTTGATGTGTGAGTAACCAGTCTGGAAGTCCCACTTCCTAAAGCCCGCTCCTCCCAGTTAAAAGAAAGAGGTCAGAAATATGTGCAGAACAGTCCTGCAGAATGTTGGAGAAATGTCCGCGACTTGCTTATTTAGCTGCAGATTCACATTATCAGATGCATAAGGAATCAGAAAATACTTTATTTTGAAGCAAATGAAAGTAGGTATCCAATGCCTATTTTTATCTCCAAAAGCCATAGAAAATCTCACATTTTAAGCATTTCCTTTAAAACATACTCTTACTTGCTTTTTGAAAGTTCCCTGTGCCTCGGTGAGTCCTGGAGCACCTCACTAGCTGAGAGGGGAGACTCTGGATGGAGGATGAGAAGGGATGCTGAGTGGTCCAGGTTCAGGGGAAGGGATGCGGTCAGAGAGCCATCAAATTGCTCCTGGATTGGCTGACACTCACCTTGATGGGCAGAGGTGAGTTTGCCTTTGGTCAGCCCTCTGTATTTGCAGATCATCATCCTTGGAATCTCCTGCATAATCTCCAAGCATGAGCATTTGGAGTTTTTAAAATGGAAGCAGGCAGCAGGGTTGGAAGAGCTCCGACACCCACGGAAGCTTCCAGGGTGCTGGCTGGTGGCCCAGCATCAGAGGGAAGCTGGTGAAAGTGAGTTCCAACTGATTCTATTGCTAGAAAGACAATGCCTCACACACTGCATATTTTGGTTTCTTTTTGTTCTACTTTAATTAGGAAGAAACTCTGTTATATTGCTAGAGTTTTACTCATTTGGCTGTAGCCACAGGCAGAAAAGTACGCAGGGAGAGGACAGTGCCTTGAGCGGTGAGATGTCTGAGAAGGGTCTTGTAGGACACAGCAGACCTCACGTGACTTGGACATGCTGCTTCCCAGGAAAGCCACGTGTAGGTGGACGGCCACTGGGTCTACCTTTTCCTGAGGGCTCACACATCACAGCAGGCCTTTTCCAGGTGCTCTGTGCTGTGAGGTGATGGTGTCAGTTTGTCCTTATCCATCTATTCTGTGCAGCAAAACAGCAGTATTTTAATAACTCAGTTTCTGATGTTCAGAGCTTAGACAAGGCTCCAATTTGCACATTTTTAGATTTATTTCTGGCTTCACGAGTACTGGGCAGTTCGTGAACATTTCACAGTAATTGCAAGTTGATTTCTCCACTTCACACCCCATCCTTCCATTTGCCTGTGCAATTAAGGTGACTGGGAATGATTTTCAGCTCAAGAAAAGTGCTGTCCACGGAGTTTGCCAGAAGCAAGTGTTTTCTTTAAAGGTGTTCTGAAATGGGTAATTGGCTTGAAATTTTATTTTCTTTTCAAAAAGCAAAACATATTGATCTGTAAAAGGCTATATTTTATTTAAAACATGTACTTTAAAATCAGCCCAATTGGTGCTGTCTTACTGTAAAGAGATAATTGAGCTCTGGGGAATTGCAAACCCAGAGGTGCAGTCTATTAGGGGACATGTGGAAACTGCTTTTCCTGGAAATGACAGTATTTCTGAAATCCTCCAGGACCGCCTGTGGCCCTTCCTGGTAGCAATCTCCTTCATTATGAAGGTTCCTTAATGGTAGAAATGTCTAGGAAGAGCCTGAAAAGAAAAGGATCAGTTCAGTGCCTGAGCAGAGTCCCTCCCTAACTCAGAAGAGACCATGGTTTTGGTCTAAGCCTGCAGGTCCTGGGCTACAAGCCCTTCAGGCTGACACTCCCCTCGGCTTCCATCTCCCATGGTGACTCCTGAATCAAGGTTTAACAGGTTACTCTGGTCCTTATTCTCTCTGCGTGAAGACTCAGTTGAATCACATGACTCCATAATGGTTTCTAAAGCTAAGAATTTAGCACAAATGTCTAAGAGTAAAACAAGTCTTCCTTCACAAAGAGAAGGACAAAAGGAATGTTGAAGTGTATCTAGGCATGAACTCACTTAGTGAACTGAATCTAAAATTTGTAAGACTTCTTTTTTAAACAGCAGACTGTGTGCATGCTCAGTCATGTCTGACTCTTCTGTGACCTCATGGACTGTGGCCCACCAGGCTCCTCTTTCCATGGGATTCTCCAGGCAAGAATACTGGAATGCCTTCCTCCAGAGGATCTTCCTGACCCAGGGATCCAACCCATGTCTCTTACATCCCTTGCATTGGCAGGTAGATTCTTTACCACTGCTGCTGCTGCTGCTGCTAAGTTGCTTCAGTCGTGTCCGACTCTGTGCGACCCCATGGACTGCAGCCTACCAGGCTCCTCTGTCCATGGGATTTTCCAGGCAAGAGTAGTGGAGTGGGGTGCCACTACCTTCTCTGTCTTTACCACTAGTGCCCCCTGAAAAGCAGAAGCCTCTGATTCAGGTAGAAATAAGACAACCCCAGCTTTCTTTGTGTCGTTGTAATGTTTCATAATAAAATAAATTTAGCATTTACATAGCACTTTAAACCTTTTCAAGTGATTTTATATCTGTTTTCATAGCTTTATATTAGTTTGCTACACTTTTCTACTAAATCACTAGAAATATTTGTCACTTCCTATAACCACTAAAACTGGAATGTTCACTCAAATGATTAATGATGTTGTTTTATGTATTTCTCTTTGCTATTTATGTAATTTCTTTAACCTAGTTTCTTTCTGATGGTTTTTCCATTGCTAGACGAGATGTTAATTTGACAAAATTTTGCTAAAACTTTTACAAATGCCATAAATCCTATTAGGAATTCATTACTCAAGGTACAAAATAGAAAGCATTTTATAGAGGTTTTAACAGTCACTGAACCTGAGGCAATTGCTTAAGTTTTTGCTCTAAATAAGGGGCAAGAGATGGGCTATCACCTTGACGTCCCACCACTGAGGACAATGGCCAACTTGGTTTATTGCTAAATGGAGAAGCATTTGTTGTGGAAAATGGGTATGAAATAAAAACCAAAGCAGCTTTTTTCTTGATTTCTTTAGAATGAAAATCTTGAGGCCATATCTGAGTACGGCTTTTATTTTTTTCTTCTGTCCTCTTTTCTCCGTCTCTTTTCTTAATCAGCATTTGACAGCTGCAGGACAAATCTGAATATTTATCCTTAGATGGTACCTGTCTATGGTCACAGCTACCTCCCAGCTTTCACCTTGATTATTGATGCACATCTTACTGCCCTGAGTCTATACACTTAGTCTCTCTAGATTCTGATCTGTTTGCCCCTAATTCTGTTCATGACACCCTACTTCTTCAGAGAAGGCTATCTATAGTACATGGAGGAAACGTAATCTATGAATTTTACTCTCTGACAATTTAAAACTAATATTATATAATTCCTGTCGATCTTAGATTCTCTTTACAAAGTCTTAAAAATAAAGTTTTCATAATTTCACCTCATTTTTATAGCCCATATCTTTTCCTTAAATGCATAAAATGTTATATCTCCTACTTTCTTTTCATCTTCAGTTTTTGTTCTTTTTTCTCCTGAAATGCTGACCTAAGATATTTTTGATTATATAAGTTTTATGTATTTATTACAACCCATAATAAATTAGAAGTACATTTCATGGGTTAGTTTTATGTTTAATATTGTATTTTACCATCAGGATACCATGTTTATTTTTTGTGTGGCAAATTTCACATTAAAAAGAAGGCATTAAATCAAACAACAAATTTCATTTCTGAATAAATGTGCACATAACAGAAAATAATATTTTGGGGGGGCAAAGCCTACCTATCTCATTAATTTGGATAATACAAATAGCATTTTAAATTCTTGAAATTCTTAACACAGTGCCCCTCACATACAACAAATGTTCAGTAATAGGTATAAGAGTGTGCGTTCCATTATTCCATCATTTTTCTTTGTAATAGAATAGTATTAGCTCAGCTGTAAAAAACAGGAAGTGTCTGCAGGCTTTAACTAAAATTGTTTAGAGATGAGAGTGAGGAGAGGATCAGAGTAAAGAGCAAATATTCATGGCTATGTAGCAGTTATCTGAGCAAAACTCGACAGATTATCAAGTGTACTATTTACTGAGTATCTAATTAATATTTGACAAATAATTTTATTTCTCATAAGAGTCTGACATAAAAACTATTTACCTGCCTTACCTTTAAGACTTGGTTTTCTGTTATCATTTATATAAAAGACTCATTTGAGGTTTTTCAGAGAAATACACAAACCATTATATTTTAAATGAAACCAAAATTGAGAAGGACATGAGAATAAAAACTTCTCTATCTGTATGGATTAGAACTAACAGATACCTTGCGTGTGTGTGTGCTTAGTCGTGTCCAGCTCTTTGCTACCCTATGGACTGTAGCTCACCAGGCTCCTCTGTCCATGGAAGTTTTCAAGCAGGAATACTGGAGTGGGTTGCCATTTGCTCCTCCAGGGGACCTTCCTGACTCAGGGTCTGAACACAGGTCTTCTGTGTTTCCTGCATTGCAGGCAGATTCTTTACTGCTTCAGCCACAGATGCCTTAAGGCAGTACAGCGTGGCTATTAAAAGCACATTCTTGGAATTGGGTAAGATCCCAGACTTCCGGGGACCCCCAGTTCCTCATTTTTAAAGGTGTAAAGATAGTACTTCATTTGCAGTGGGTTGGAGATGTGTCATTACCATTCATACCATTTACTTAGTCAGAAATACAAACCCGAATATCTTTTGTAGGTAACTTGAATTGTGAAGTGTTTTTTAAATAAACTTTTACTTTACAATAGCATTAGATGTACAAAAATGTTACAAGTGTAGTAGAGAGTTCCCACACACCATACACCAGTTTCCCTTATTTTTGACATCTGACCTTGGTGAGTTATTGCACTCATCTCACCTGCTAGTAGAGTAATGCTCAAAATTCTCCAAGCCAGGCTTCAGTAATACATGAACCATGGACTTCCAGATGTTCAAGCTGATTTTAGAAAAGGCAGATGAACCAGAGATCAAATTGCCAATATCCACTGGATCATCAAAAAAGCGAGAGAGTTCCAGAAAAACATCTACTTCTGCTTTATTGACTATGCCAAAGCCTTTGACTGTGTGGATCACAATAAACTGTGGAAAATTCTGAAAGAGATGGGAATACCAGACCATCTGACCTGCCTCTTTAGAAACCTGTATGCAGGTCAGTAAGCAATAGTCAGAACTGGACATGGAACAACAGACTGGTTCCAAATATGAAAAGGAGGATGTCAAGGCTGTATATTGTAACCCTGCTTATTTAACTTATATGCAGAGTACATCATGAGAAAGGCTGGGCTGGAGGAATCACAAGCTGGAATCAAGATTGCCGGGAGAAATATCAATAACCTCAGATATACAGATGACACCACCCTTATGGCAGAAAATGAAGAGGAACTAAAGAGCCTCTTGATGAAAGTGAAAGAGGAGAGTGAAAAAGTTGGCTTAAGGCTCAACATTAAGAAAACTAAGATCATGGCATCTGGTCCCATCACTTCATGGGAAATAGATGGGGAAACAGTGCAAACAGTGTCAGACTTTATTTTTGGGGGCTCCAAAATCACTGCAGATGGTGATTGCAGCCATGAAATCAAAAGACACTTACTCCTTGGAAGGAAAGTTATGGCCAACCTGGATAGCATATTGAAGAGCAGAGACATTACTTTGCCAACAAAGGTTCGTCTGGTCAAGGCTATGGTTTTTCCAGTAGTCATGTACGGATGTGAGAGTTGGACAGTGAAAAAGGCTGAGCACTGAAGAACTGATGCTTTTAAACTGTGGTGTTGAGAAGACTCTTGAGAGTCCCTTGTACTACAAGGAGATCCAACAAGTCCATCTTAAAGGAGATCAGTCCTGAGTGTTCATTGGAAGGACTGATGTTGAAGCTGAAACTCCAATACTTTGGCCCCCTCATGCGAAGAGTTGACTCATTGGAAAAGTCCCTGATGCTGGGAAGGATTGGGGGCAGGAGGAGATGGGGACGACAGAGGATGAGATGGCTGGATGGCATCACCAACTCAATGGGCATGGGTTTAGGTAGACTCCGGGAGTTGGTGATGGACAGGGGGGCCTGGCATGCGGCAGTTCATGAGGTCGCAAAGAGTTGGACATGACTGAACGACTGAACTGAACTGAACTGAATGAATCAATATTGATCCATTATTATTATCTAAATTCCACAGCCAATTCCATCTCCTTAGTTTTAATGAAAAGTCCTTTTTCTGTCCCAGGATCCCATCCAGAATCTCACATACCAATTGGTCCCCAAGTATCTTCAGACTCTCTAGGCCGTGACTGTTCTTTCCTGAAGTGAAGTGAAATGAAGTGAAAGTCATTCAGTGGTGTCTGACTCTTTGTGACTCCATGGACTATACAGTCCCTGAAATTCTCCAGGCCAGAATACTGGAGTGGGTAGGTGTTCGCATCTCCAGGGGATCTTTCCAACCCAGGGATCAAACTCAAGTCTCCCACATTGCAGGTGGATTCTTTACCAGCTGAGCCACAAGGGAAACCCTAGAATACTGGAGTGGGTAGCCTATTCCTTCTCCAGCAGATCTTCCAGACCCAGGAATCGAACCCAGGTCTCCTGCGTTCTGCTCCTGTTTTTCATGACTCTGGCAGTTTTGAGGAGGACTGATAAGGTATTTTGTAGAATGCCACTGAATTGGGGTTACTGGTATTTTCCACCATGGGAGGAAGACTGTAGAAATAAAGTACTCCTCTCATCACATTGGGTTAAGGGTGCTGCTCTCAGTCTGATTCTGTTTACCTGGGTTATCTGGCTGAAGTGAAGCAATTTTTTTCCCTTAGAAATTCTAAATTACTAGCGCTCCTCTTTGGGGCTTCCCTGGTGACGCGGCAGTAAAGAATCTGCTTGCCAATGCAAGAGACGTGGGTTGGATCCCTGGGTCTGGAAGATCCCCTGGAGAAGGAAATGGCAATCCACTCCAGTATTCTTGCCTGGGAAATCCTGTGGACAGAGGAGCCTGATGGCCTGCGGTCAATGCGGTAGCAAAGAGTCAGGACTGAGTGACTGAAATGACAATAACGTTTCTCTTCTTTAACAAGTGATGGTTAGTAAGATTTCTAGATAATTTTGTCAAAAATGTCTCATTTCCTTATTTTTTCACTTAACTAAAGGAAAACAGACTTGTCTTTAAGTAACAGCTTTATCTGTAGACATTGTTTTCTAGATGAAATTGTTTTAGAATTTTAAAAGAGAACTTACTGTTTAGCAGTTAATGCCTAATTTAGCTTCATTATATAACAAAAATGTTTTTGACAAGGACAAGTGACCCAAACACGTTTGTTAAAATGTAGTTGAAGAAATGTATACTTTCAATAAAACCCTTGTTGTTACAGCATACCCTGAAGACTGCTATTTCAAAAAGCAAATCACCTAGGTAAGTTCAGTTTAAACATCCTTTCCTCAAACAACATCAAGATTCTTTTCACCAGGAGACTTAATGGAGCTGCTGGGGGTTTGCTGATGCTGGGGAGAGTTGGGGGAGGCAGGATTCTGCAGATTCCTCTGGCTTGGATTTCACCTTCATGCTGTGTTAGCTATTTCTTTCTATAGTTAGCTTTATGTTTCTAAACAAGATTTCTGTTCTGATATTTATTTATCACTGGCTGCAGCTTGTGGGATCCTAGTTCCCCAGGCAGGGATTGAACCTGTGCCCCTGAAGTGGAACTGAAGAGTCCCAACCACTGGACTGACAGGGAAGTACCCTGATATTTCTAATACCAATTCTAGTCATCATCTTTGGGTTTCTAGTATGTAACCTGGGATTTTCTGACTATTACACCACTCACTCCATTGTTTGCCTTTTTTCAAACTCCTAATAATGATATCACAATTGTCATCTGATCTGTACTCATAGTTACATCACATAACCTAAGTAAATAGTCACTGCTGACAAGTAGTATTGTGATCTCATTTCTTTCTTTCTTTCTTTCTTTTTTTCTTATATCACTCTTTGCTTTCTTTGGATTCGTTGACTAATTTTTTTTTTTAACCTGTGTTGAATTGTGATTTGGCTCTGCTGTTTTAATTTCCAAGAAATCTTTCTAATTCTATGAATCCAGTATTTATTGTTTTTTAATATAGTTTTTTAATAATCTTGTTTCATGAAAAATGTATCCTCTATCTCTTTGAAAAACATTTTTTTTTAAATTTTAAGTTTCTCTTGTTTTTTATATTTTTGGTGCTTCCTTAGAATTGGTTTTGCTTTACTACACTTTGTCTTTTTTTTTTTTTTGGTATTGTTCGTTTGCTTCTTCTTCTTTATCTTTTGTTAATGCTGTAAAATTTTTCCTTTTTGTTTTTTTGTCATTCTGAAGGTTTTTCTCAATACGTGGTAATCCTTAGTATTCTATTTCTATTTAGGAATATTACTCTGAGAAGCTGTTTAGAAGCTTTGTATGCATGGATGGGATTTCTCAGCTGATGAGCTTTGCTGTAGATTAATTAGATGGGCTCATGGTCATTTTACTCAGAGATCCCTAAATATAGTTATTTTCTGAAATCTTTCAGTTTCTGCAGAGAACCATCCCTTTAAATCCTGCCTCCAGGGTGAGCTGACTGGTTGCCAGCTTTCTTGGAACCACACGGCACTTGAATTGTTAGCAATCAGGACGAGTTTTTTACTCCCTGTTTTAGGGTGTGTACCCCCTCCTGTCCCCCACCACCCACAGCTACCCAAGATCTGGAATGGCCTTCATTTAAAAAAACATGATGATATGTATACTTGTAGGTGATGCATATTGATGTATGGTACAATACTGTACAGCAAATATCTTGCAATAAAAAATTTTTAAAAAGAAACCAAAAACCATGAAAATTAAGATCCACTAAACCTCTTTGTCCTTATTCCTAGTTTTTGTACTTTATGTATTTAAGATGTATTCTCAGCTGTCTGGTCCAAGAATAAAGGCAGTAATCAAAATGCATTTGAATTCAAGTGATTCAGATTTTTTTTTCTTTAAACACCATTTAGTAATTCTTCAAGACAGGCTTTTAAAAGATACTAGGAAAGTTTTCTGAGCGTGTCTGAACACAAACAACAGCTTTTTATGCTCCTCCAATTTCTCTCTTGCTACTTGTTTGTATAAGATTTAAATGTCTGATGACAGGACACAGCATGATGACACTCCGGGAGATAAAGGGCTTTTATCTTTGTTACTCCAAGCTTTCAGTGCAAGAGTTTGTACCCAGGACAGAGTAATAATAGCACCTGGGGCTGCAGGCTCTGATGTAGGAAGGGATAGCTAGGTTTCTGGGCTCCTCGAGGATTTGACAATTTGGATAATTGTGCAGAATCCATGGTGTTGGGCTGGCCCTTGTTGCCCAGTCCCTGGCCCTGGGGTGACTAGACTGGATGTATAGAAGCTGGCAGTGTGTCAGCCCTAGGAGGGAAGTGGGTGGGCTGTGGACTTGATGACTTAAGAAAGGGAATTGACCAGTCTCTAGCCAGAGCCTCCAAACTGGGTCGAGAGAGCAGTTAAAACAAAGCACGAAACAAACCAGAGACCTGACTTCCCTCCTTCTTCTTCCAGATTGGAAATATGTGTTTGTAACTGCTGTACGTACGTGCATGCTCAGTTGTGTCTGATTCTTTGCAATCCCATAGACCGTATCCCACTAGGCTCCTCTGTTCATTTAATTTTCCAGGCAAGAATACTGGACTGGGTTACCATTTCCTACTCGGGGATCTTCTAGACCCAGGGATCAAAACTGTGTCTCCTGAGGAAGATTCCTAACCGCTGCACCACCTGGGATGCCCAATTTATGTAGAGCTCGTCTATGCCAAGGCAACAGGAGCTCATTTGACAAATGTCTCTTGTATCTGATTGAGGGTTTGGGGGGCCGAATCTAACCCATGCATGATAGATGTAAGGTCGCAAACTCACAGCATCTCCAGCTCTACTCCAGGACAAGCGGTTCCCTCACAACTCTTTGTGACTCATGTCCATTGAGTTGGTGATGCCATCCGACCATCTCATCCTCTGTCATTACTGACTCAATGGACATGAGTGTGAGTAAACTCTGGGAGTTGGTGATGGACAGGGAGGCCTGGCATGCTGCAGTCCATGGGATCGCAAAGAGTAGGACACGACTGAGCGACTGAACTGAACTGATGTTTAATTCTGAACTACTAGTCTTAATCCTTTCCACATAGGATGACGCCTAAGCATCGAGTCACATACTGGCTTTTGTTGCCCAGACCTATAGAATACGGAAGCAGGACTATCTACTTCCGTTGTGAGGGAATGACTTGTCCTGGAGTGGAGTTGGAGATGCTGTGAGTTTGCAACCTTACATCTACTATACATGCATTAGATTCAGCCCCCCAAACCCTCAATCAGATACAAGAGACACTTGTCCAATAAACTCCTGTTGCCTTGATCTCTGCCCAACAGACTGAACAGAGTTCTCCTCTATTGATCAGCATGAACAGAGCAGGGTAATAAGAAGTGGGACTGCCAAGGACCCTGGGATGCTGATGGCCACATGTTCACAGAACCCTGGCCCTTCCACCAGTCACCCCAGAGAGAACTTACCTCTTCCCTTTTGTACCCCAGGTTAGCCTGTTCATTTGTCCATAACTAATTCATTATATTTACCTGATTGTACCTTCCTTTTGGCTTATTGTACGAACTTTGAAAAGAAGAACTGTATTTTATTATCCATGTCACTTGGACTTGATCATCAGCCCACAGTAATGGTAATTATTTGTTGAATTAATCAAGTAGTTATTTACTGAATTAATATGATATTCAAATGAGAACCAGAGGTTATAAAATACAACTCTACATACAAAGGTCATTTTCCTTTGTTCTGCATCATTCGATTATTAACTCTGCATGGTAAAATACCATGTCCCTGAAGTGTTTGCTTTTTCCCATGGAGTTATCTCTGAGAGTAGAGTAGAATTGGAAATATAGATTTTTCTAATAATACTCTTCCTAACTTTTGGGATTTGTGTGATCTCAATAAGTAAGGGAGTGTGATCTCCCTCCCTGTGTGTTGTGGAACAAATTAGAAGACAGTTAAAAAGTCAGGGAGTTGGAATTCAGTTGTCTGCCTCCTGCCTGGGGGGCCTGGATTGGAGGATATCCCTTCCAGCCACAGTCCGACTGGGCTTGCACATCCTGCCAGCCTTGAGTGTTGGCTTCACAGGCACCCACAGGGGTCCAGGGCAGCAGTGTACTGCAGAGATCTGCAGGGGAAGCGTCTCAGGTGGGGCTTCTCAGGGACTCGCCGGAAGGTAATTTACTGTCGGAGGATTTTCTCAGTTTCAAACCCATTCACTTATTCAGCATCAAAAATAACCATGCACCCCCTCAGAAATTTTAAGTTAATATTTAAAATTTTTTCATCATAATTTTAAATGCCTACAAAACACATAATTTCTGGCATGTTGAAACAAGTGGCACTGTAATAATAAAACTGATATACAAAACTCTTTTAAATGCATTGAATGGACTCTCAGCTTTATGCTAACCATATTTCATTAAAATATATGATTTATTATATGTTTGAGGGTGCAGTGAAGTGTAAGGCATACTCACACATATTCTCATACATGTATATGTGTGTGTGTGTATGTGTGTGTAAGTGTATAAACCAATTCTGTCTTGATAGGGGGGAATTTTGTCTCATTTTTTCCCACTTGACTTCACATTTCAATTCCACTTCTACAGAATTTCATGTAAATTGTGCTTATATTTGAAAATGTCACACACACACACACACACATGCTTCTACATATGGAATCTTGAGAAAGAAGAATGGAACTGGAGGAATCAACCTACCTGATTTTAGGCTATACTACAAATCCACAGTCATTAAGACAGTATGGTACTGGTACAAAGACAGAAATATAGATCAATGGAACAGAATAGAAAGCCCAGAGATACATCCACGCATCTATGGACACCTTATCTTTGACAAAGGAGGCAAGAATATACAATGGAGAAAAGACAATCTCTTTAACAAGTGGTGCTGGGAAAACTGGACAGCCACTTGTAAAAGAATGAAGCTAGAACACTTTCTAATACCATACACAAAGATAAACTCAAAATGGATCAAAGATCTAAGCATAAGACCAGAAACTATAAAACTCCTAGAGGATAACATAGGCAAAACCCTCTCTGACATAAACCAAAGCGGGATCCTCCATGACCCACCTCCCAGAATATTGGAAATAAAAGCACGAATAAACAAATGGGACCTAATTAAAATTAAAAGCTTCTGCACAACAAAGGAAACTCTAAGCAAGGTGAAAAGACAGCCTTCAGAATGGGAGAAAATAATAGCCAATGAAGCAACGGACAAACAATTCATCTCAAAAATATACAAGCAACTCCTGCAGCTCCATTCTAGAAAAATAAACGACCCGATCAAAAAGTGGGCCAAAGAACTTAACAGACATTTCTCCAAAGAAGACATAAAAATGGCTAACAAACACAGGAAAAGATGCTCAACATCACTCATTATCAGAGAAATGCAAATCAAAACCACAATGAGATATCACTTTACACCAGTCAGAATGGCTGTAATCCAAAAATCTACAAGTAATAAATGTTGGAGAGGATGTGGAGAAAAGGGAACTCTCTTACACTGTTGGTGGGATTGCAAACTAGTACAGCCACTATGGAAAACAGTGTGGAGGTTCCTTAAAAAACTGCAAATAGATCTGCCATATGACCCAGCAATCCCACTGCTGGGCATATACACCGAGGAAACCAGAATTGAAAGAGCCACGTGTACCCCAATGTTCATCGCTGCATTGTTTACAATAGCCAGGACATGGAAGCAACCTAGATGCCCATCAACTGACGAATGGATAAGAAAGCTGTGGTACATATACACAAAGGAATATTACTCAGCATTAAAAAAAAAATTCATTTGAATCAGTTCTACTCAGATGGACGAAACTGGAGCCCATTATCCAGAGTGAAGTAGGCCAGAAGCAAAAACAACAATACAGTCTATTAACGCATATATATGGAATTTAGAAAGATGGTAACGAGAACCCAGCATGCGAGACAGCAAAAGGAACGCAGATGTATAGAATAGACTCGTGGACTCTGTGGATGAGGGCAAGGGTGGGATGTTATGGGAGAATGGCATTGAAACATGGTAATTATCATATGTCTAATCAATCGCCAGCCCAGGATTGATGCTAGGGGCTGGTGCATCGAGATTTCCCAGGGGGAGGGAGGAGGGAGGGAGGAAGGAGGGGGGTTCTGGAGGGGGAGCATATGTAAACCCATGGTGATATCGTGGCATTGTATGGCAAAACTAATAAAAAAAAATTATTTCCTGTGACCGTAACAATAGTTATCTTTGGACTTAAGTTTCATTAATTTGTTATTGTATATGCTCAGTTCCTCGGTTGTGTCCAACCCTTTGCAGCCCCATGGATTGCCAGGCTCCTCTGTCCATGGGATTTCCCAGAGCAGAATACTGGTGTGGACTGCCATTTCCTACTCTCAGGGATCTTCCTACCAAAATTTGTGTCTCTTGCACCTCCTGCATTGGCAGACTGATTCTTTACCACTGTGCCCACCTGAGAAGCCCCCTTACTACATCTGATTGTAGCCAAATGCTGAGAAGTGATTGATCAATATGCAGTTGATCAAAATATAAATACATATGAACTTTGACATGTAGATAGCAAAATAGAAATTTTTACTTGGAAAACCATCTCTGAATGAGTGAGATGGATGGAACTTTTCATCAATTGGTTTTATATATCCAAGGAATAAAACAACTTTCTGTTACAATTAGTCATGGCTCACATAAACTTTCAGCTCCTGAAAACTATTATTTTCATTTCCTAGAGATACACTGAGCAGTCCTGGGTGGGGGAGGTTGTGAGAGGTGTGTGTGGGTGCATGTTTAAGAAACAAAATTTAACATCTAGACACACTTTCAGGTTTGCTAAATGTCTTTTTAAAAAGATCTCCTGTCAGAACTGATATGCTAAATAGAGGAGCACCCGCATGGTTTCCAGTAGTCCTACCAGGCTGACTATGGACAGACTTGATGTTGGCTGGTATCTGTTTCTCCAGCTATGAGTGACTATCACAGACATGTATCCAGATTTGAGGTTCAGCTCTCTGCTGGGTCCCACACTCCGTTGAGTTGGAGGAAGTTCTTACATCCTGTGGAAAGCAGAAATTCCCAGGATCTGGGAGCTAACAGGATGTGGTCGGACTGAGGTCAAAGTTTTGATAAAAGAGTGATTCTTGTACTTGAGTAGGTCAGCATTTGGGCAGCTCCACTTTAGAATGATATCTGGTAGACCTTAAATCTGTTATTCCTTTTAAAAAAGGAGGGGTTAGCTTGAATTTGAGAATAGAATCCCACAAGTTATTTCTGCTATATGAAGGAAAGAATATCAGCACAAGTCATGTCCAGTCACCTGCAGGTCTTGTCCACCTTACGCAGGAAGCTTCTAAACAAGTGATGCCCAGTTCAGCTTCCTGTGATGGGAGAAATGCTTTCCACCTGTGCTGTCCACTACAGGAGCCACTGACCATGTGTGGCCACAGAGCACTTGAAATATGGCTCATGTGACTGAGGAACCTCATTATGATTTTTTTGTTCTTTAGTTGCTAAGTCATATCTGATGCTTTGCGACCCCATGGACTGCAACAAGCCTGGCTTTTCTGTCCTTCACTATCTCCTGGGATTTGCTCAAACTCGTGCTTGCTGAGTCGGTGATGCCATCCAACCATCTCATCCTCTGTTGCCCACTTCTCCTCCTGCCCTCAATCTTTGCCAGCATCAGGGTCTTTTGCAATGAGTCAGCTCTTTGCATCAGGTGGCCAAAGTATTGGAGCTTCAGCTTAAACATCAATCCTTCTAATGAATATTCAGGGTTGATTTCATTTAGGATTTTAGCTTTTATTTAATTGTAAATAAAATATAAATCCAATTTGCTGCATACAGCTGGTGCTATCATGTTGAAGGCACAGTTCTAGAAGGTAATCCTCACCCTCACTCATGTCCAGGGCAAAGTGTTGGCTGTGACACAATTATTACATATTATGTTTCCCTAAAGTTTATCCTCCAAAAACTAGCTCTTTGTATATAAATGGCTTAATTTGAGTTTTTTGATCTATGCAAAGATCATTTATTTTCAATTTCTGACAGTTTCACAGGTATTTTTGTGTATTTATGACAAAGTAAGTGATAGTTAAAAATTCATAGCCCAAAGGCAGAGAATTTTGGTTTGAGTGTATTTAAATGAGAAATAAGATTGAAAATTAATCAGTTAACCAATTATGCTCATTTCATTTCAAATTATGATTTTATGCTTTATCTGTAACTTTTTATGTGTCTTATCAACAAAAAAGCCATCAAAATAAAACCTTCTAAATGGGTTCCAAAGTCACCAAGGCTTTTATTTTTTAGTTCTCTTTCTGGCTTTCTGATCAACTTTTAGAAAACTTATTTAATTTCTCCTGACTGATCTCTCTCCTGGTGTCATCTGTAAGTCAAGAAAAAGCAGAGAGGGAGGGCAGAATGGGATACATGGCTGTGTCTTCATGTGCTGCCTGTTGTAAAAGCGGGAATAAATTACACGAGGGCAACACGCTTTTATTATCATGTTAAAAAATCAAATAGATAATGCTAGGTTGCTGTACAGTCAAGGATCACTCTCTGTCTCATTTTTAATGCAGACGTTTTGCTTTTAATAATGTGTTAATGGGAGGAAACGCGAATGCCATTCGTGTGATTCTTTGTTCTGGCTGAGGAATAACTGATATTATCTAATGAATATGCAAATAACTCAAGACTCCTTATTAATTGTGTCTAACCATCTGTTCCTGCAAAGAGCACTTGAATATTTGCCACATCACACTCTATGGATGTGTGTGGAGAACTGTTAGAGAAACTTGGAGCAGTTAATCTATATATTTGAATGAATCAGTGGTTTTATTACCATCAATAAATGAGGCAGTTCCCCTAAACTGAAATTAATTGTTCAAATGAGATTATTTGAGGTTGATATTTCAATATGAAAAGGCTAAGAAGAAAATAGTGGTTTAAATGACCCAACCCATGAGTTTTAGATTCCTAATGTTTTAAATAGAACTCAATTTATGTGATCTAAATCTACCCAATTCAATTCTGAAGCAGACATGTACTGCTCATGCATATGTATGTTAACATAACACAATCACATTTAATCATAGTTACAACATGAACAATTTTCTGATGGTATCCTATAAAATGTAAACAGTAGCTTTGACTTTTTTTTTTTTTTTTAAAGGATAGACAAGAGAAAATAGAAATCAAACACTGGCTGTAAAACACTTCTATGCTGAAATTTCAAACAGTGAAAGTGAGTTGGAAATAAGTTTATTTCTACTTTTACAGCACTCCTTCTCAAACTGAAAATTCTTAGCTCCACTATGAATGGTGGGTGATGGTTTTTCATAAAGTATGCTGCCCTGGCCAAGCTGACTGCAGGGCTACCATCTTTCACTGTGGTATTTTTATCTTCTGTCCATGGGGGGAGCAGTAAGCCAGCTGTTTCGGTTTACTTGTATCTCTGTGTAAAGTCACATGTTTTCTATCTTTTTAGAGTACAGCTCTTCATAAATCACACATGATTTGATTGTATACATGCATCTGGTGTTCATTCTGTTCAAATGAATGAACACTTTAAAAACACCCCTATCTCAAGTAAAATTCTTCTTCACACAAGTGAGCAAATCAGTGGATTTGTGATTTGTGTTAGAAAACAACGTAAATTGTATGAATTTGATAAGATTTCTTCTCTGCTGACTACAGCATTGACCATGCTCCAGTTTCAGGAACAAAATAATCACTCTTAAGATTTGAAAGTAAAATATTTTCTTAAAACCTGGGACTTTTTTTTTTGGAGTATTCCTTCAGGAATATATGATAAAATCATAGAATTATGATACATTGATTATTACCCAAATTAACCTAATCATTACAAAGACAATGTACAGCCCCATTCCCACAACTTTAATGGCTCATAATTTCCACATGTCTCTCTCATCAAGAAGCTTCCATAAGCCTCTTAACCTTCTCCAACAGAGGACAGACAGAGTGAAAACCACACTCACAGAAAACTAACCAATCTGATCACATCGACCACAGCCTTGTCTAACTCAATGAAATCATGAGCCATACTGTGTAGGGCCACCCAAGATGGACGGGTCATGGTGAAGAGTTCTGACAAAACGTGGTCCACTGGAGATGGGAATGGCAGACCACTTCAGTATTCTTGCCTTGAGAACTCCATGAATAGTATGAAAAGGCAAAAAGTTAGGACACTGAAATATGAACTCCCCAGGTCAGTAGGTGCCCAATATGCTACTGGAGATCACTGGAGAAATAACTCCAGAAAGAATGAAGAGATGGAGCCAAAGCAAAAACAACACCCAGGTGTGGATGTGACTGGTGATGGAAGTAAAGTCTGATACTACAAGAAAAACATTGCATGGGAACCTGGAATGTTAGGTTCATGAATCAAGGCAAATTGAAAGTTGTCAAAAGTGATGGCAAAAATGAACATCAACAGTTTAGAAATCAGTGAACTAAAATGGACTGGAATGGGTGAATTTAACTCAGATGACCATTACATCTACTACTGTGGGCAAGAATCCCTTAGAAGAAATGGAGTAACTCTCATAGTCAACAAAAGAGTTTAAAATGCAGTACTTGGATGCAGTCTCAAAAATGACAGAATGATCTCTGTTCATTTCCAAGGCAATCATTCAATATCATAGTAATCCAAGTCTATGCCCCGACCAGTAGTGCTGAAGAAGCTGAAGTTGAACTGTTTTATAATGACCTACAAGACCTTTTAGAACTAACACCTCAACAAGATGTTGTTTTCATTATAGGGGACTGGAATGCAAAAGTAGGAAGTCAAAAAATTCCTGGAGTAACAGGCAAGTTTGGCCTTAGAGTACACAATGAAGCAGGGCAAAGGCTAACAGAGTTTTGCCAAGAGAACACACTGGTCAAAACAAACACCCTCTTCCAACAACACAAGAGAAGACTCTACACATGGACATCACCAGATGGTCAACACCAAAATCAGATTGATTGTATTCTTAGCAGCCAGAGATGGAGAAGTGCTATACAGTCAGCAAAAACAAGACTGGGAGCTGACTGTGGCTCAGATCATGAACTCCTTATCGCCAAATTCAGACTTAAATTGAAGAAAGTAGGGAAAACCACTAGACCATTCAAGTATTACCTAAGTCAAATCCCTTACAATTATACAGTGGAAGTGACAAATGGATCCAAGGGATTAGATCTAATAGACAAAATGCCTGAAGAACTATGGACCGAGGTTCGTGAGATTCTACAGGAGGCAGTGATCAAGACCATCTCCAAGAAAAAGAAATGCAAAAAGGCAAAATGGTTGTCTGGGGAGGCCTTACAAAAAGCTGAGAAAAGAAGAGAAACTAAAGGCAAAGGAGAAAAGGAAAGATATATCTATTTGAATGCAGAGTTCCAAAGAATAGCAAGGAGAGATAAGAAAGCCATCCTCAGCAATCAATGCAAAGAAATAGAGGAAAACATTGAATGGGAAAGACTAGAGATCTATTCAAGAAGGTTAGAAATATCAAGGAAATATTTCATGCAAAGATGGACTCAATAAAGGACAGAAATTGTATGGGCCTAACCGAAGTAGAAGATATTAAGAAGAGGTTGCAAGAATACACAGAAGAACTATACAGAAAAGATCACCACAATGGTATGATCACTCACTTAGAGCCAGACATCCTGGAATGTGAAGTCAAATGGGCCTTAGGAAGCATCACTATGAACAAAGCTAGTGGAGGTGATGGAATTCCAGTTGAGCTATTTCAAATCCTAGAAGATGATGCTGTGAAAGTGCGGTGCTCCATATGTCAGCAAATTTGGAAAACTCCGCAGTGGCCACAGGACTGGAAAAGGTCAGTTTTTATTCCAATCCCAAAGAAAGACAATGCCAAAGAATGCTCAAAGTACCCCACAATTGCACTCATCTCACACGGTGGATCATCAAAAAAGCAAGAGAGTTCTAGAAAAACATTTACTTCTCCTTTATTGACTATGCCAAAGACTTTGATTGAGTGGATCATAGCAAACTGCAGAAAATTCTTCAAGAAATGGTAATATCAGGCCACCTAACCTGATTCCTAAGAAATCTGTATACGGTCAGGAAGTAACAGTTAGAACTGGACATGGAACAACAGACTGCTTCCAAATTGGGAAAGGAGTACGTCAAGGCTGTGTATTGTCACCCTGCTTATTTAACTTATATGCAGAGTACATCATGTGAAATGCCGGGTTGGATGAAGCACAAGCTGGAATCAAGATTGCTGGGAGAAATATGAATAACCTTGGATACATAGATGACACCACCCTTAAGGGTAGAAGGTGAAGAATTAAAGCGCCTCTTGATGAAAGTGAAAGAGGAGAATGAAAAAGTTGGTTTAAAGCTCAACATTCAGAAAACTAAGATCATGGCATATAGTCTCATCACTTCATGGGAAATGGATGGGAAAACAATGGAAACAGTGGCTGACTTTATCTTTATCTTTTGGAGCTTCAAGATCACCGCAGATGGTGGCTGCAGCCATGAAATTAAAAGACACTTTTCCATGGAAGGAAAGTTATGACCAACCTAGACAGAATATTAAAAAGCAGAGACATTACTTTGCCAACAAAGGTTTGTTAGTCAAAGTTATGGGTTTTCCAGTAGTCATATGTGGGTGTGAGAGTTAGACTATAAAGAAAGCTGAGCACTGAAGAATTGATGCTTCTGAACTGTGGTGTTGGAGAAGACTCTTGAGATTCTCTTGGACAGTGAGAAGATCCTATCAGTCCATCCTAAAGTAAATAAATCCTGAATATTCTTTGGAAGAACTGTTTCTGAAGCTGAAACTCCGATACTTTGACCACCTGATCAGAGGAACTGACTCGTTTGAAAAGACCCTGATGCTGGGAAAAATTGAAGGCAGGAGGAGAAGGGAATGACAGAGGATGAGATGGTTGGATGGCATCACTAACTCAATGGACATGAGTTTGATTAGACTCCAGGAGCTGATGATGGACAGGGAAGACTGGCATGCTGCAGTCCATGGAACTGCAAAGAGTTGGACATGACTGAGTGACTGAACTGAACTGAACTGGTTTCCACATTGTTTGTGTTTTACTATGTGAACTTAGTTCAGGTAATAATAGCCCCATGTAACATCCAAAATTGTGAAATCATAATTTATATGTCACAAACTTCTTGTTGATAGAATCAAAAGATGATCTTTGTCACAGCCCACCTCATAGTATGGTTAAAGAGTCAGTGGAAAGTATGTAAATTACCTTTGAAAAATTAATGTTTTCATAACCATGAAAGTTGACATTAATATTTTTAAAATCACTACAAATGTGTATTAAATGGCTGTCCTAACATAAAAATGTTCACTTTAATCAATGTATCTTACAAATGTGTTTTTTCTATAAAGAGTCTGACACAGTCACTATTGATAATTCTACTTACCCTATTTTTCCAACTTTGAAGCGTAACTGACAGACAAATTACTTACTCCATGCAACATCTTGGGACCAGAAAAAAATAGAAAAACTGCTTCAAATATGACCCAATTTTCCTTTTAGTCTTCTAGTGCTATATTGGGTTTTTATTATTTGTATAAAAGTAAAAGTTTTCTCAATATAAAACACTGCTAAACATTTAGAAATATGTAAGATAATTTCCTTTAGAATATAAGTTGTTGGTCAAAGTTGTGTGCTAGACACTTAAGATAGTCTTACAGCATCTCATTTTTCCAAAAAGATCAAAGTTGGGCAATAGATGATGGTGATATTTATGCTTTATGGTCCCATTGCTTCACTGGTATTCCATTTTTGATAAACTCTTAAAATTCTTGTATTGTTCAGTTACTTAATATAGAGACAAATTTGGGTCTTCATTATTTTCTTGTTAATGACTTCCATTGCACCAGTCTTTTGCCTTCTCAATTATAGTATGAAATTGCTTTTTTTTAATGTTGTTTTAGATATGCACTGTATTTTCCATTATTGAATTTCTCCAAATAGTATTATACACGTTGGCCATTATGTCTTTACAGGTCCCTGGTGTATTTTATCTTTCTACTAATTCCAGTCTCTGTTCACAATTTTGTTACCTCTTGCTGGTAAGTACTCCTGCAAGGCTTTCCTCCAATACCCGCCTCTGTGTGTCTCTCCCATACCCTCTTCAGTCCCTCCTAGACAGTACCAACTCTTTGCCTGCAAATCAGTACTATTCTTATGCGTTTTTACCTTTAAAATCTTCCACAAATTCCCATCATATGCAAAATTTCTCACCTTGGTATCTGGGTATCTTTTTATGACCTCCACCTCCCCCCAAAAAAGGTGCATGCATGCTCAGTCATGTCCGACTCTTTGTGACCCCACCTACTGTAGCCTGCCAGTCTCCTTTTTCCATGGGATTCTCCAGGCAAGAATACTGGAGTGGGTAGCCATTCCCTTCTCCAGGGGATCTTCCCAACCCAGGGACTGAATCAAGGTCTTCTGCATCACAGGTGGTTTCTCTACCATCTGAGTCACCAGGGACGCCCTAAGAATGGAAGGAGAATTTTAACAAATCAGAAAGAAATTGTTAGATAAATTAAAACATGTTCTATTATTAAACATTAGAAAAATAATCCCAACTAGTATAGTAGGAAGTGTAGTGGGTCCACAGAGACCCACATCCTAATTTCTGTGCGCGTACCTCCTGTGTTTAAAGGGACTTTAGAGGTGATTAAGATTGTGGACCTTGAGATGAGGAGGTTATCTGGATTAGTGACTCTAATCTCATCACACAAGGTCTTTAAAAAAGGCTTTCTCAACTGAGGTTAGTATCAGAAGGAGATGTGCCTGAGAAAAGGCAAGAGAGACTCAGCATTGCTGGCCTTGTTGATGGAGGAGGGGGATCTGAGCCCTGGAATATGGGAACTCTTTGCAGATAGGAAGGAGCAGATAGATGGCTGCTCCCTAGAGACTGCAAGGAGGAATACAACCCTGTAGGATCATGATTTTATTTTATTCTATTTTTAAAAACTTTTTATTTTGTATTGAGAACTAAAGAGCCTCTTGATGAAAGTGAAAGAGGAGAGTGAAAAAGTTGGCTTAAAATTCAACATTCAGAAAACTAAGATCATGACATTGGTCCCACCACTTCATGGCAAATAGATGGGGAAACAGTGAGAGATTTTATTTTTGGGCTGTTCCCAAATCACTGCAGTTGGTGACTGTAGCCATGAAATTAAAAGACACTTGCTCCTTGGAAGTAAAGTTATGACCAACCTAGACAGCATATTAAAAAGCAGAGACATTACTTTGCCAACAAAGGTCCATCTAGTCAAAGCTATTGTTTTTCCAGTAGTCATGTATGGATGTGAAAGTTGGACTATAAAGAAAGCTGAGTGCCAAAGAATTGATGCTTTTGGATTGTGGTGTTGGAGAAGACTCTTTAGAGTCCCTTGGACTGCAAGGAGATCCAACCAGTCCATCCTAAAGGAAATCAGTCTTGAATATTCATTGGAAGGACTGATGCTGAAGCTGAAACTCCAATCCTTTGGCCACCTGATGTGAAGAACTGACTCACTGGAAAAGACCCTGATTCTGGGAAAGATTGAAGGCAGGAGGAGAAGGGGACGACAGAGAACGAGATGGTTGGATGGCATCACCAACTCAGTGGACATGAGTTTGAATACACTCAGGGAGTTGGTGATGGACAGGGGGTTTGCCTTGCTGCAGTCCATGGGGTCGCAAAGAGTCAGACACAACTGAGCAACTGAAATGAACTGATAGCCATTTAACAAATAACGCTGTGACAGTTTCAGGGGAATAGTGAAGACACTGGGTCATACATGTACATGTATCCCTTCTCCCCCAAACTCCCCTCCCATCCAGGTTGCCACTTAACGTTGAGCAGAGTCCCCTGTGCTGTACAATAGGTCCTTGCTGGTTACCACTTTAAATGTAGCAGCATGTATGGGGCCATCCCAAACTCCCTAACTATCCCTTCCTCCCAGCAACCATAAATTTATTCTTTAAGTCTGTGAGTCTGTTTCTGTTTTGCAAGTTTGCTCATTTGTATCATTTATTTTTAGATTCCACATACAAGAGATGTCATATGATATTTCTCTTCCTCTGTCTGACTCACTTCACTCAATATGGCACTCTCTATGGGCCTTGACTTTAGCCCAGTAAGACCCACATAGTGGCTGCTAATCTGTAGAAATACAGTAAATTCGTGTTTCTTAAGACAAATTTGCAGTAATTTGTTACAGCAGCAGTAGAAAAGAACCCAGCCTTTAATATTAATATCTGAAGGTGAGATGTTACCTTAACAAATTCCTGAAGATGTATAGAAACTGGAAAATTTTTGAAGAGAATGGTAGAAAACACCTAGACTGCCTTAACAAACTGCTGGCAGAAACATGGACTTCAATGGTTTTGAAGGAGAGGAGGCAGGAAGACGTGAGGAGCATGGTAGAGAAAACCTAAATCATCTTGAATAGACCATCCATTCAAGTGTGGATTTGGGTCCTGCGGTTTTGTGGAAAGCAGAACTTTTGTAATGAAATCTGACTTTTAGTTGAGGTGATTTTCAAGCAAAGTTGAGGGTGTAGTCTGGTTTCATTCTTTTGATTCTGGTTAAAAATGTGAAAGGAAATTGATAAATTGTGTGAATGAGTTTTTAACAAAATGGATCCAAGACTTGATGACTTGAGAAATTCTTAGCCTATTCAGACTGCAAAATATTATAAAAGAAAAAAAAAAAAGGAGGACAATTTGACAGAAAAGTCCAAAGTGTGAATATACCACTTTTGCTGTTACCCCGGAAAGATCAAAAGGTCAAAGATTAAAATGGGGGAGGTCGAGGTTCCTGGTCGAAGGACATGGATAACTTTTTGGTGCATCGGGACTGATCTGTTTCCTGATGATGGTGGTGACAGTGCTATCTTCACTTGTTAAAATCCCCAAAACAATATGCTAAAGATCATGCTGCAATTTTAAAAAAGGAAAAAAAATTACTACAAATATATTGGGCTTCCTTGGTGGCTCAATGGTAAAGAATCTGCCTGCCAATGCAGGAGACGCAGGTTTGATCCCTGGGTTGGGAAGATCTCCTGGAGGAGAAAACAGCAACCCATTCCAGTATTCTGGCCTGGGAAGTCCCATGGACAGAGGAGCCTTGTGGTAAACACTCCATAGGGTTGCAAAAGAGTGGGACAAGACCCTGCGACTAAATAGCAACATCAACACAGAGCATATTATCGAGCAGGAATGTAAGTAGAGAAATTCTAGGCAAGGCAAATTTAAAGCCTAACCTGCACTGTATTAGAGGCCAAGGAATCAGTGACAACCCAGAAAGGAAATTTTGATGTGATCAGAGAGACAATCACTAATCTTCACACCACAACCTCCTGCCTCTAAGATGACAAGTGTGTATAAGTTTACCACTTTTCATTGATAAACTATTTCAAACTTGGAAGAAATAGATATTCAGATGGTAGTTGAGATGTTACAGAGTAAGAATAAGCATGTCTGGAGCATGAAATGGTGTCTGCTATGTATCCAGGCAGTCTCCTGCTTTAAGCTTAGTCCCCACAACAATCCTGCAAGGTAGGGATCCAGTACAATCATGAACATCATGCAGATGAAAGGAGGCTGAAGAACTTAATCAGTTTACACACGTAATAAGTGAATGGAAGAAAAGAAAAATTGGAAAATAACTCCATTTATTCTTCAAAGATTGAAGAACTTCTAAGGAAAATGAGGAAAAAAGGTACAAAAAGGAAAAGATGGACAAATTCACTTATAAATATAAATGAATACTCTTAAAACATTGCAAAATATAACTCGAGAGCACACAGAGACAATAGCTAAGGCCAATACATCAGTAAGTCATTTAAGAAAAGCTGCATACTCATGTCAATATGTATGGAGAAGGATTTTGACAAAATTGTGTACTCACTGTTTCTTTTCTTGTAAAAGAAAACATACATGCTTGCTATGAACTGATACTTGTTGTGTAGTGTAGACGTGACTGGTGAAAACAATCTCAAAATCAAGGTGCGGACGGTCACTGCTGTTTTTAGTGTTGATCTGGAAATGCTGGCCAATTTGTTCAAATACGTTAAAAATTCTTTACCCGCCGATTCAATGATTATATTTTCAGACAAAGTTCATGGGTAGGAAATCATCCCACATTTACAGACAAAGCTTAGTGAGCATTCAGTGTTGGACCCTCTCATCCATCTGCTGCCAGGTTGCTTTGCACGTTGTACTCAAATAGTTCTTGTGGAATTGTCTGCCCACTGACAACAGGCTCAAGAGGATGATAACTATGTGCTTATTACTAGTAGTCAGAGGTCACAGGTCCCACCTTCCAGCTATATGTATTTAGTAGAATTATAAATGCTGAACAGTGCAATATTGTTTACAGTTGTGAAAAATTAGGTACCACCCAAGTATGCAAATATTAGAAGTGCTAATATAAACTATGATATTCAATTATTAAAATATTAAAGCCATTAAAATTACATTAAAGACAAAATGTTAGTTGATAAAACTATTAACACCGAGTAGCCATATGATATGTTAATAACTATGAAAACTGGAAGAAAATACAATGAAATGTTAACAGGGGTTGTAATGCTTGTAATTGGGCTGCTTATTTTTCCTAATTGTCTAATGAGCACGTTTGCATTATTTAGATAGGGAAAGAATGAGCATTAAAAAATAAAAGAGCAATTTATATATTTTTTCCTATTTATTTTTTAAATACTGCATATGACAAAACAGATCAAAGGAATGGTCTTTATAATTAAAAAACAACATTGTTACTATATGTGAATGTCTTAGACATGGATAATTTGCTGCATTAACTAAGAAGAATTTAACATATGGTGTAATTTTGTGCCATTACAAAAATAAAATATGAAATATTTTGTTCTCCACAATAAATATCAGACTTCTGACTATATATGTATAAGAAAAAATAATGGTCATAAAAATATTAATTTATACAATGAATAAAAGATTTTCATGTGAAGATTTAAGAAGAGAATACTTAGGTGGATAACACTGTGCTTACTGTCCATGACTCTAGTTTTTATTTCAATATAATCTTGATCTCGTGGGACCTAGAGAAAATGTGCAGGGCTTATTTATGACTAAGGTGTTTAAGGTACAGGATGTGTATGTTTTATGGAATTATTTTCTGCAGAGTTTCTACAAAGCAGGTTTCTGTTTATGAAATTTCAAGGTCACACGCGAATTTCATAAGAATTTAAGATGTTTTTCTCTAAGAAAGAATTTCGACCCAAAGGCATCATGATACTTTAAAATCATCTTTCAAAAAGACTTTTCTTTGAAGAAAAAAACCCCAGGATTTTCTCATATGTTACCAACTCAAAACACTATTGCAAATACAGTGGTTACTTAATATTTGATACACTAGCTTTTGAGAGCTGAACGCCAAAAAGCCAACTATCTAATAAATCTTTTCTGGCAGAAGCATTTTGGTTATATTAATTTCTCTTTCCTTTTGGAACTCTTCTTAAAAATTCTGTCTTTGCAAAGGGGATGCAGTTTTGTAAGTTGAAGGGAAAGATGCAGTGTTTACTGGAAAAATAGTTCAGGCAATCGATCAAAATGCAATACAAATTAATAAAGTGCATTGTGTGAATTTATAGTTCTCTGACTTGCATGCCTCCTCCCCCTCCTCTTTTATTAAATCAATCTCTAAAATAAAGGGGTGGCTTTTCTCCATTTTCTGTGCCCTGTTCCTGGAGCACCGTGCCTTGAGAACAAGCCAGATCTCAATGAGGCAGAGGAGATAGAGTCAGGAGAGTGAACTGGGCTCCTGCAGGACAGGGAGCTGCTTATTGCCTCTGGGTTTCAGACACTTGTACTGTTATCACTTGAAAGAGAAATGAATGCCCATCTAATTTAATTAGCAATACAGAATTTGGTACCATGAAAGAAACCAAACCTAAAATGTGACTGTTTTGCACAGGGTGGGAGGTAAAATTTTGCTGCTCTTTATGTAATGGACTGAAAGCAAATCCATCCAGAAGCTTACAAAATTTTGAGAAAAGTCTATCATATAAAAATCAAAGTCTGGTCTTTCAAAGCCTGCAAAATGCAGTCCCTGACATATACTAATAGGACTCGTGTTGCAAAGCTGCCTGGCTCTTGGGGAGGGCACTTGCTCAGAACCCAATACAGCAAGAACTATTACCAGGTGCCCCAGAGGAAGAGGCTGGGATGGTTCATCCAGGACCAGGGTGAGGGCTTTAGGATGAGGTCCGCATGGGGGACCTTCGCTTTCTCCTCATTTTCATGGACAAGGAAGCACCAGTGTGTTCCCTACTGCTCTCTTCCAAATGCCAGGGTTACCACCCTCCTTCTCCCCTGTGGTCCTTCTGATGCATCTGGAGAAGATAACTCATCTTTGGATCTTATCACAGGGTACAAGGAGCTGCATCTCAGTCTAAATTTCTATAGTGTGGAAAGCATTCAAACTACAATCTCGATGTTAAGGCCATCACATTAGAAATGCCTTAACAGCTCCTCAAAGTGATTTTTCAGGAAATGAGCAGCAAGGATAATTTAACTTCTTATTTGAAAATGGCATATATAATAATAGTTAGGGGCTTCCCAGGTGGCGCTAGTGGTAAAGAATCTGCCTGCTAATGCAGGAAATGAAGGTTCAGTCCCTGGGTCAGGAAGATCCCCTGGAGGAGGAAATGACAATACACTCCAGTATTCTTGCCTGGAGAATCCCATGGACAGAAGAGCCTGGTGGGCTACAATCTGTGGGGTTGCAGAGTTGGACATGACTGAGGGAGTAAACTACTCAGGCAGGCTCCTCGTTGTGCTATTTAAGTATACAAGTGTCAGCAACAGCAATAGCAGCTGCAGCAAAGCCCACATGGAGAGAGACGACCGTATACACTGGATTTCTATAAAGTGTCGCTCAGCCTTCTCCAACACGTGTGGTAACCCCCACTTTAGAGATGAGAGCACTGAGGCTCAGGAAGGGTGAGGTAACATGTGCCAGCAAATTCAGCTACTAAGAGACTTAAAAAAATGTCGATGTATGGCAAAACCAACACGATAATGCAAAGAAAATTAAAAAAAAAATCAGCTCCTTCTCCTTGGCTCTGCAGCCATGGGACTGTGCGCATAATTACAAAATCTTTTCACTTCCTAAATGCAGTAATGTGAGAGACTTTAAGCTTAGGCGGATCTAAATGTGCTCTGAAGTGTCCAGAATGGTAGAAGTGTTGCATTTCCCCAGCTATCATGGCACCAAATCTCCACTGAGCCCACGAGTGCGTGGAATCTTGGCTGGATGAATGTGTCTTCCACATTTTACAGAATACAGAGCATGCAAAGGCTGTGTCTTTTTAGGAGCTTACATTGTTTTGGAACACACACAACGTAGGTCATTAACTCCTAACAGCTATTTAAAAAAGCACAGCTCTCCTTCTAATTGTGTAATAATAGGTATTAATAGTTGATTAGATGAATTATGTATATTTTACAATGTGCAGTTATCAAAAAGTACATTTCATGAGAATATTCAGTAACATTAAAACACAATAAGTTATAAGATGAAATATTAAATTATTATATAATAGGTACATAATTTTCCTCTTTTTATTTAAAAGCATGTAAAATAAACATGTAGATGAATAAACAACAGAAAAGTTAATTTTGATGACCAAACTTTGAATTGGTCCCCTTTGCATATTCTAATTTTTGATAAATGAGGTCATATGGTGATTGCTTTTCTGTAACTCTTATTTTCACTCAGCAGCAAACTGTGGACCCTGAATTGGTAGATAAAATAATTATACCATCATTTTTATTAGATCCTAAGGCATATTATGTGAATGTACTTTAATATTCTTCACTAATTCCTTATTAATGAAAATCTTTTGTTCCCAATTTTTCTTACTTATAAAGCATACTTATTGAATATTTTGCCCATATATTTAAAAATTATATTGCATTCTTCACATTTAGAATTGTACAACTGTATGAAAAAAAGGGTGTGTATATCATATTTTAACAAGAATCATGCTTCTCGGGTGGCTCAGTGGTAAAGAATCCTCCTTCCAATGCAGGAGCCACAGGAAATATGGGTTCAATCCCTGGGTCAGGAAGATCCCCTGGAAGAGGGAATGGCAACCCCACTGCAGTGTTCTTGCCTAGAGAATCTCATGGACAGAGGAGCCTGGTGGGTTATAGTCCATGGGGTTGTAAAGAGTTGGACATGACTGTGAGAGTTAAGGAGTGTGAGTCCACATTTTCCTAGTCTGACCAGCACTCTGTCATGATTTGACATTATTTTAAAATACTGTTAGTATTAGTACTATTTTATCTTATTTTCCGTTTTACTTTTATATTAAAAAATGAGATTGTCTAGATAATCATATGTGTAATATAGTTATATACTATATACTAGGAAGGAAAAAGGCTATACTAGGTAGGAAAAAGGCTATACACATACACATTTGTAATTTTTTCCTTTCTTTTGCATGTCCAGTTTTGCCTTATCATAATAAATGACTTGAGGATATCTTTCTGTCATTTTTAACATTATGCAACAACTTATATGAATGAGAATAATCCATTTGATAACTTTTGATAGATCTGGCCCATAAATTGATGCAATCTGTTTTATCTGTAAGCATTTGTTGCTGTTAGGTAGGAACACTATCAGGTGTGGTATACTAACATTGTATCTGACCGTACCACTCCTGGGTCTGGGGCTTGGTGTCTTGTGTTAATTTGTGAAAGCTGTCTGTCATTTCTGTTTCCAGTATTTCTTCTGTCCCTTTCTGTCTTCTCCCTGGTCCGATGATGCACATATCTGCCTTTTGCAGTGATCCTGTAGTCTTGGATCTTTTTTAGTTCTTGTTCTCTTTGCTTTTCAGTGTTGGAGATTTTGCTGACACGCTCTCAAGCTCAGAGTTCCTCTTCAGCCATGTCCTGTCCCCTAAAAAACCACCAAAGGCATTCTTCACTTAGACTGAAGTGTTTTTGCCCCATGGACTGTAACCCACCAGGTTCCTCTGTCCATGGGATCCTCAGGCAAGAATACTGGAGTGGGTTGCCATTCCTTTCTCCAGGGGATCTTCCCAACCCTGGGATAGAACCAGAATCTCCTGAATTTCAGGTGAATTCTTTACTGTCTGAGCCACCAGGGTAAGATTTTGCTCCTGAGCTGCTCTGGTCCTGGGCAGCACTTTGTCCTCTGGCCTCAACAGTCATGGATCCCAGAGTAGCTGTTGATTTCTCAGTCTGCTTAACCTTTTACTTGCTGTTAGAACAAAGTGGTGACTTCCAAGCTCCTTATGTACATAAATAAAAGAAATTTAGCAAAAAATATAGACAGTGATGGTTGGAATGTATCATGCAGATCAAAGAAGAGACTTTATCTGGAAACAGAGTGGACAGTCCCTCCTCTTGAGATGGGCATGGAGATGATGAAGTGGAGGTGTGGGTGGATGGGCACAGATGCTTTGTAAAATCAATCCAGTGAGAAGGTGGAGCTTGTATGGTGCAATATAACTTCAATCAGCATCTGTCTTATTTATCTCCTCTGGCTAAGAAGAAAAAGTTCATTTTTAAAATGTAAAAATTTGGTGTGAAATTTGAAAATATCTTTGGGAATGTATCTGATGAAAGTGAAAGAGAAGACTGAAAAAGTTGGCTTAAAGCTCAATATTCAGAAAACTAAGATCATGGCATCCGGTCCCATCACTTCATGGGAAATAGATGGGGAAACAGTGCAAACAGTGTCAGACTTTATTTTTGGGACTTCTAAAATCACTGCAGATGGTGATTGCAGCCATAAAATTAAAAGACGCTTACTCCTTGGAAGTAAAGTTATAACCAACCTAGACAGCATATTTAAAAACAGAGACATTACTTTGCCAGCAAAGGTCCGTGTAGTCAAGGCTATGGTTTTTCTAGTAGTCATGTATGGATGTGAGAGTTGGATGGTGAAGAAATCTGAGTGCCGAAGAATTGTTGCTTTTGAACTGTGGTGTCGGAGAAGACTCTTGAGAGTCCCTTGGACTTCAAGAAGATCCAACCAGTCCATCCTAAAGGAGATCCGTCCTGGGTGTTCATTGGAAGGACTGATGTTGAAGCTGAAACTCCAGTACTTTGGCCACCTCATGAGAAGAGTTGACTCATTGAAAAGACCCTGATGCTGGAAAGGATTGGGGGCAGGAGGAGAGAGAAGGGGACGACAGAGGATGAGATGGCTGGATGGTATCACTGACTTGATAAACATGGGTTTGGGTAGACTCTGGAAGTTGGTGATGGACAGGGAGGCCTGGCGTGCTGCGATTCATGGGGTTGCAAAGAGTCAGACGCAGCTGAGCGACTGAACTGAAATGAGGAACCAGTGAAGACGCAGACACACCAACTGAGACTCCAGACCTGGCTCCCCTGGTTTCTAGCTCTGCAACTTTGAACATCTAATTCACTACCACATGCATGCTCAATTGCTCAGTCAAGTCCGACTCTTTTGCAATCCCATGAAATGTAGCCCGCCAGGCTCTTCTGTCCATGGGATTCTCCAGGTAAGAACACTGGAGTGGGTTGCCTTCTCCAGGAGATCTTCCTGACCCAGGGAACAAATCTGTGTCTCCTGCATTGGCAGGTCGATTCTTTACCACTGTAATACCTGGGAAGCCCAATTCACTTCTCTGAACTCCAAATTCCTCATGGGGTCTTATATAGCATCAAGTTATTCTGATCATAACTGAGAATAGTGCATGGGAGAGGACATTGTTAACTCCAAATTTTCTATTAACATAAGGCATGAAAATAATGGTGACTCAGTGGTAAAGAATCTGCCTGCAATTCAGGAGATGTTGTTGAAGCCAAGGTTTTGACCCTAGGGTCTGGAAGATCTTCTGGAGAAGAAAATAGAAATCCACTCCAGTATTCTTGCCTGGGAAATCCCATGGACAGAAGAGCCTGGCAGGCTACAAGTCCATGGGGTCACAAAGAGGTGGACGTGACTTAGCAAGTAAAACAGCAACAGCCTGGTAATAACAATATTAGGGACTTTCCTGGTGCTCCAGGGGTTAAGAATTCGCCCTGCAATGCAATGTTCGATCTCTGGTGGGGGATCCCACGTGCTGCCGTTGTTAATCCTGCATTCACAACTAGAGAGGATGTGTGCTGCAACTCGAGAGTCCAAGCACTGCAACGAAACAGCCCCTGTAACGCAGCGAAGATCTCATGTGCCTGATGCAGCCAAATAAATGGCTATTAAAAAATAAGAATAATAAAAATTGCAAGCTATCGTAATTCCAGTGTTAGAAATTGTGGAGGCTATTTCCTTTTAGAACAATGTATTTTTGAGAATTATGTATTGTGCTTGGCAAAGAGTGATTACATTTTATGTTTACAGTGATTTAATATTTACAAAATAGGTATGGGTAATTTCCTATTATTTTGTGTCTTTTTTTATGTGTGTCTGGTGGATTTATACAATTTTACATTTTTACCTGGACATGTGCAAGTGTATAAATTAGCTTGAAACACTCTGAGTGATTCTATTATCTGTACAATCTTGTAACTTTGGCTTTAATATTAAAAAAAGAAAGATACTAAAGGAGGTGTGATTCTAAAAGCTGCAGTCTATGATGGTGGGCCAGAGGCAGGGTTTGCAACATTCATTCTAGAAGCCTCCTATGACCTCAGATGTACTCTGAGACTCTTCTCGGTGGTGGATTGCTGTCTTTTATTTTACTGGGGAGGAGATAAGAACAAATGAGTCATAAATCGCTGAAGAGAAAATGATTCACTTTTCAGACCAAAAGGAATTGTGAAGAACCAGACATTTAAGTTGGCAAAACACTGAGAGTGTTGTTGGTCTCAGGTTGCTGGAAACAGCAGGCGTCTCAAGTCGTGTAATGGGCACGATGATGTCTTTCCTTTGGGAGAAGTTTTTGTCCCCTTTCGTCCAGTTCGTAAGTCAGAGATCTCCCTCCTCCCCGCACTGTCCTGCCCTGGGAACGTGCTCCTCACTGTGTTTTCACAGTGGTCCCACGTGCCTGTTTCCTGTTTCTAGCTCTGTGTTCTTGGGGTGAAGCACAGAGCCCACGAGGGCTCCTGTGGCACAGCTCCACACCCTCCTCGCCACCACCTGCTGCCAGCCCGACTTTCAGGTCACACTTTTGCAGAGGGAAGACTCTTGTCCACAGTTGCGTGGGCACGGCCACCAGACGGAGCAGAGTTTGGAATGCTGCAGTGGCGAATCTCGGAGATGTCTCTGTGGCTGACCCATTGTCACTCTGGTGATGGGTGGTATAAAAATGTGACCTCAGTTCAGTTGATTTCTATAAGATTGTGTCCTACATAGTCTGAGCTGCTCTGAGAATACCATAGATCGGGCTTAACCATTCCATTTTCACAGTTTCTGAAGGTAGAGTCTGGGATTCTGGTGCCAGCCTGGTTGGTGAGGGTTCTGCTCCTGACTTTCTCACATGGTAGGCGGAGGGAGGGATAAAGCTCTCTCATGTCTTCTTGCCTCTGTGCATGCTCAATCACTCAGTCATGCCTGACTCTTCATGACACTCTGAACTATAGCCCCGCAGGCTCCTCTGTCCATGGGATTTTCCAGACAAGAATACTGGAGTGGGTTGTCATGCCCTTCCTCCAGGGGATCTTCCTGACCCAGGGGTCAAACCCATGTCTCCTGTGTCTCCTGCACTGGCAGACGGATTCTTTAGCATTGGGAAGCCCCCTAATACCATCACCTTGGGATTAAGTTTTCAGGAAATAGATTTAGGGACAGACAAGTGTTCGGTCCATAGCAACTTGCCTTCCTTAATCTGTTTAAGCCTACTCATAAAAATAATAACCGCCAGCTTAGACTGGGCATCTTCTATGTTTCAGGCATTCTACCAGGCACTATGCATACATCATTTAATCATCAGAACTGCTCTATACATTAGTTATTCACATAATGTGTGAGAGAAAAAGAGAAGCTGATTCAGCTTTCAGCTAATCATTTTGGACAAAACACCAATATAAAGTCTACTTAGATGATGTCTGTTGTACGTATGCTTTTTATGGACCAGGGACCGCAGAAATCAACGTTTTGCTTTTATTCAGAAACTTCATTTATTCTAAGTGTGAGGGGTTTAATATAAATGCTTTTATTCTTTTTAAAACTATTTAATTATTTAATACACACGTATAGAGCTGTTTAGGACAAGTTTATTGGACAACTTCTCAAGAAACGAAGAGCTAATTTATGTCAAGTATAGTTCTGGCATCCAGTCCTCAGTTGGCATCTAGAATTTTTATATATCGTTACAACAGCTTTACAAACCTGTTTAGGCTTTTCAGTTTCTTCAGGGCTGGAGTGTATCCCAGAAATCCAGGTCACCTTTGGGTAGAAAATAAATACACTGCTCATTACGGCTGAGTTGTAGTTATCACCCCTGAGGGTGTCAGTGACCTTGTCTTCAGGAAGAGAGCAAAAGAGCTGCGGTCTTCTCTTCCTTTAAGGAGAAGACCTCACAACGGCTTTCTTGCTTTCCTGTTGAAGGAAGTACAAAGCCATGATTTACCCTAAATTAATGCCTCTAACTTCAAGTCAAATTTTAATGTCACCTGGAAGCTACTGGATTCCCTAGTCCATTCAGTCCATCACTCTTTTGATCTAGAAGATGGTTGAAACCTTCCGTCTTTCTCTCTCCTCCAGCCTCCGACATGCCTTGCTCCATTTCCTGCCTCAGCTGGTTATTTGCTCCCTGATTCCCCTCTAACGAGAACACAGAAGCACTTAGGAGAAAATGCACACAAGTTTCCACCTCAGTTTACACACAGCCATCTGCAATGGCTTTGAAAATTCTTTTAAATTTTCTTTTATATAGAAGTACATTTGATTAACAATGTTGTGTTAGTTTCAGGTGTACAGCAAAGTGACTCAGATATACATATATGTGTCTGTTCTTTTTCAAGTTATTTTCCCATTTAGACTGTTCCAGAGTACTGAGTTCCCTGTGCGGTACAGTAGGTCCTTGTTGGTTATCTATTTCAAATATAGCAGTGGTACATGTCCATCTCACACTCCCAGCAATTCCTCCTGTAACTGAGCCCTTCTTTATCCTCATGCAATCCCTCCTTGTGTGTCATGGAAATCTCTTTAGCCTATTCAAGGATATCACTCCAGCAACCGATTATTCTGTTATTCTCTTCCCCACTTCTTTTTTCTTCATTTTTCCTTCCTCTTTCCTGAGTGACTACTATGATCAGAAGAGTTGCTGTCATTTCTCTCAACTTAAGAGCAGAATGGCAGCCATACTAGCAAAACAAAGCCCTCTTTTCATCCCCTTCCTGTCTCTACCCATTTGGTTTCTCTCTTTTCCAGCAAAATCCATGGGGAGAATTATGTCCATGAATGCCCCCGCCTCCCATCTAAGTCCAGTGGTTGGTTATCCTTCTCTTACTTGAGCGTCAACATTTGGTACAGCTGCCCAGTCTTATCCTTGTAATTTTTACTTTGATTCCTGGACATCATTGGCTCTAGGTTTTCCAGTTACCTCGCTAGTAACTTCTATCCCTTCTTTTAGAGCTACTTCTGTTTCATCTCCTTTCCCCTCTTCTCCTGAAGTGTGACACTCAGTTCAGTGCATAATCTTCTACCTTCATTTTCTTAGTAACCTAGTTCATCTCTTTAAATACCCTTTAGGGCTGACTGTCTACACACTGCTCTCCAGGGTGACCTTTCCCCTGAACTGCAGACTCATGCCCTACTGCCTTCACAGCTGTGCTGTCTGTGAAGCAGTCACCTCCAGATCACCTGGCCCCAGACTGGCTTGTAACAGGGTATTTCAGACTTTGCCAGGGAATGAACACGACCAGACTCACTGATTCACTTCTCCAGAAGGCAAAGGAACCAAGAATCTTTGGTTAGGGATTTGAAGAGATTGCTTTTGTAAAGACAACCACGGGATATCATTTTTATTATGATATATATTTTATAATGATATATTAGTCCATATATTAGGACTTCCCTCATAGCTCAGTCGGTAAAGAATCTGCTTGCAATGCAGGAGACCCAGGTTCGATTCCTGGGTTGGGAAGGTGTCTGGAGAAGGAAATGGCAACCCACTCCAATATTCTTGCCTAGAGAATCCCATGGACAGAGGAGCCTGGCAGGCTACAGTCCATGGGATTGCAAGAGTCAGACACAACTTAGCGACTAAACCACCACCACCAGTCCAAATTAAGTTAAATACTCATACATCCATCTCAAAAAAACAGAGCTCAACCATAGTTTTTTACCTTTTTATTACCAGAAGTCATGGCTTTTGCCAATAAGCTTCCATGAGTGTCATCCAAATGGGAGTGGTTTAAGAATACAGCATCTAAGCTGTCTTCATCATACCTCATCACCCTAAAGCAAATGGGCTAGAATGACAGCAGAGACTCTTAAGCGTGCCTCAAAGCCAATTGCTGGTGGATAGTATGAGAGGCTTAACAAGTCCATCCATGCTCAGAATGTCACTGAAAACTCAACATTAGAATTCTTTCTTGATGCATTAATGAGAGGTGGATGCCACCAACATGTCTGAACTAGGGAGGCTCTCCTTTTAAAAATAAACACCAGCTTTCACCCCATTAACAGGCTTGATGTGGCTTAGCTGATGACTTATTAGACAAAGAGGAAGATTCTCTGGGTGCTGTTCTCTTTGCACTGAAGGTAACTTGCAAGAGTTTCAGCCAGGGCCTATGGAATAGAATCAGGTGGGCTCACTGTCCTTAGAGTCCTGGAATCTGAGTCCCCAAACAGGTTTCAGAGCACAAGCATTCCAGTTTACAGTTCTGAAGAAATCACCACCACAAAGTAAAGAAAATAAAGTAGCTTCCTGCAGGGATTATTTTTAATGTTTTCAAAAACATAAACAAAAAGACAGGTTTTTTTTTTTTTTAAAAACCACAGATATGTGGGCCCCAAACCCAGAGACTGATTCTCTGGGTTTGGAGTAAGCCCAGACCCCCAGGGATCTGAATTTTCAACAAATGTTTAAAACAACACTCTTAAAATGATTAACCAAGAGTTTTATTTATTTTACTTTTGTTGTTGCTATTATTTTCAGAATTTTAATTCTTCTTCTTTTGGTCTACTGTACTTTTTTATACAAGAAAGGACTGTGTTGATAAAGCTTCGTTCATAACATTTAATTCTTCCCTGGTGGCTCGGATGGTAAAGCGTCTACCTACAATGTGGGAGACCCGGCTTCAATATCTGGGTCAGGAAAACCTCCTGGAGAAGGAAATGGCAACCCACTCCAGTATTCTTGCCTGGAAAATCCCATGAACAGAGAAGCTGGTAGGACTATAGTCCATGGGGTCTCAAAGAGTCGGACACAACTGAACGACTTCACTTTCACTTTCTTTCATAACGTTTGCAATTGCCATGTAGTAGAACTGACCATTAAATACTATGAACTGTCAAGTATAATGTTATGTATAAGGCTGTGTTGAGTATCTTTCCATAGAAGTCTGTATGCACATATCTGTTTATGCAGAAAGCTTGGTCTAATTCACACTCCCTTTTTAAAAAAATCATTCATTTATTTATTTTGCTGTACCAGTTCTTAGTTGCATGACACAAGATCTTTGAACTTTGTTGCTGCATGCGAACACTTAACTAAGTGTTCAGCATGTTCTGTTCCCTGATCCAGAGATCCCACATGGGCCCCTTGCTTTGGAAACGGGAAGTCTTGACCATTGGACCACCAGAGAACTCTAAACATCCTTTCTTGCATTAAGTATTGTCATTGAAATCAAAACTACAAAAATTGAAAAGAAGAAAATTCTACCTCACTATCGTTATCTTCAGTCTTGTTTGTTTCAACAGTGAGATTGAACATTTAAAATATTTTTCAACTAATCAAATTTTTCCTTCTGTATTTTGTCTGTTTGCATATTTTACCCATTTTTCTACTGACTGTTTTAAATTAAGTTATAAGAATATTTTAGATATCTGGCAACTTTTTTCTAGTTTGATTGCATGCTAATTTTGATTATAATGCTGATAATCCACAAATTAAAATTTTATGTAGTAAAATTTATTTTTTTTTCCTCCATGAATGATCTCATGTTTAGGAGATGGCGCTCCATCTATGAGTCAACTAAATACATACGTACTGTACCTTTGCCTCAAACAGTTTCTGGTTTCATTTTTTGCATGAACGTTTATATATTACAAGTTTGAAAATACCTAGGTTTGTTTGTTCACTTTAATCTGCTTCCCTTTTGGTCAATAATAAGTCTAGGAGTGTACACAGCATTGTAAAATTACCCACAAATCCATCACTTCACTTCCTAGACCTGTGTTTTTAGGAGTATGGCCTATAAATTGGGAGTGTCCGAAATCCTGAGATAGTTCTGGAAAAGACACATTTCTGGTCCTATCTCAAAACTGTGGAATTCGGAGTTCCACATTTGGGGCCTGGAGTCTCCATTTTAGCACATGGGTTAGGGGACTTGAGGCATGTTCAACATGCCAGAGTGTCTGTGTGGTCGAGTGGTGACTAAATAGTGTGGGGTGATTGAGAGAGCTCTCTTGTGGGATGAAAATTCACCACCCTTTACCACCAAGAACCGAGAAACTACACAAGAAATGCATGATATATATGATTGTTAGAACATGGACTATGTCTTCCTTACACTTGGGGTTTTGTCTCAGACTTGGGTGGATTTATGTTAATTTTAGTATCATTTTCTCCCTTTCATTCTTACAATATTTAGATAGTGGTTTCTAGCATCACATTAATCAATCATACTGGCTTACTGGAATAATAAAAAGTTCAATATTCTTTAGACAAGTTTAATCATTATTCTAGACACTAGTGAAGAATGTCATTACTGTTGAATTGACAATAAGTTTAAATAGACTATAAGGCATTCCTTATGCTCCCAGTGCTTTAATTAACTTGGTTTTTGTTGTCTGGGAGATGTATATTGATTTAATTCTATAAACACATAATTAATTTGACTTTTCAAACATAAGATGATGAAAAGGTAAAAAAGATTGATATACTAATTTTTCACTTCTTTCTAATCATACCATCATGACTTTATTTCAAGACCCAGTTAACTGATGCCTAGATCACAGCAGAGGGCTCTGAACTGGACTTTCACAAAGCATCCATTCACCAATGTTTCCAGAATAATACCTCTATCTAACTATGTCACTGTATAATATCCTTAACCTGGAGTCCACAGCATTCAGACTGTGGTCCCCACCCCTTACCATGACATAAAAGAAGCTCCACAATCTGATTCATACCTGCTCCTCCAGCCTCTTTTCTATATTTTGAGATTCCATACCTTGTACTTTCCTGCATAATGTATGCTTTCTCTCATATTCAGTATTTTGAAAATGCTGCTCTCATTCCCTAGAATGCCCTGCTTGACGAATTCCTAGGTAAGCCCAGCCTCCCAACACATACACATCCTACCCTCACTAAACACTAATCAAACTTCAGGATTCACCCTCACGTAATGCCTCCTCCAGGCAGATCTCTTTGGTGGCTAAGTCTCATTCTTCTTGGTTACCACAGCAACTTGTGCATCCGTTTTATGCCAATGTGTTCCCTTCAATACATTTTAAATTCATTAAGGCTGAATTGATTTCATACTTATCTTAGCATTTCTGGAGAGTTCAGTACTGAGCACATAACTGGCACTCAAGATGTTAAAGATATTGTTTCATACATAAAATCATATTAATAAATAATAATAACTGAGTAAATACATCAAATCTTTATATAAAGGAAATTCCTCACAGAAATTTTGTAAACATACAGATTTGTTTGAAGATTATAATGTAACTTATTAAAAGTTATCTTGTTTTTCCCTCAGTGCAAAATCAAATAATGGGCTTTCTTTTCTGGCCATTACAAAGTAGCTTGTATCCATTTAACCTTCCCACCTATTCTAGGTAAAAGGCAGTGTTGCTATTTTTAAACCCTGGCATACAGAGAAGAAGGAAGACTGGGCACAAGGATCAAGTTTCAAAGATAAATAAAAATCTTATAAAATTACCCACACTTTCTATTGCTTTTTTTTTTTTTCACCCCAAGGGTCTTAGACAAATTGCCTTACATGAGATAGAAATCAGACTAAAGCCATCATCCAGGTTTTAGTTGAGACCAGTTGACATTATTATAAACTCACCTGGGGAGAGATAAATTTTATTGTGGGGTTTGTCGAACAGATGGATTGGTGACGTTAGTGGTAAGAACCCACCTGCTGATGCAGGAGTCATAAGAGATATGGGTTCAATCCCTGCCGTGAGTTGGGGAGATCCTTGGAGAAGGGCATGGCAATCCACTCTCATATTCTTGCCTGGAGAATCACATGGACAGAGGAGTCTGGAGGGCTACAGTCCGTAGGGTCTCAAAGAGTTGGACACAACTGAAATGACTTAGCATGCATGCAATAGATGGAAGCTGAGGTAGAGGGAAGAGAAACACACATAATAAAGCTCAGGTTGATCTAGGAGCACTGGCTAATTCAAATCCAGCTATGTACAGAGTAAAACTCCCTTAAAAGATAGCAACAATTAAAGCAGCATCTGGGGGTATAAAGAGATGAACAAAGATAGCCACATTCTCTTAGTGCTAAGGAACACACCCCGGAGTTCAAGGAATGTCCCAGTAGTGGGGCTTTGGTAAATGCTCCAGGCAAGCAACTGAAGCCTTGCATGGCCTACATTCCAAGGAAAAAGCTGTAGCACTGGGGAAGAGTCCTAAAGGCAAACTCCAGCCATGGCAAACCCTAAAACGGAACCTCTGCCGAGTCAATGGAATCTGCGTGTTGTTTGTTTGTAACAAAAACAAAGTTTATTTTAGAAAAATAAAGACACCATTCAGTGCCTGTATCATTTTTCATATACAGTATTTAAAACTCAAAATTAATTACCAGACCTACAAAAGACAAGATTGAAAAATGAAAACAAAGTGACATAGGAAGAAAATAAAACAACAGGTACAGAGCAAGGGCTCTTTAGAAAGAGACTTTAAAATACTATAATCAATCTATTAAAAAAGAAAAATGTCACTAGGGAGCTGAAATCTATCACAAAGAGTAGAATGGAAATTATAGAACTGAAAACTGGGTGACTAAAATGAAGACCATAAACATTAGTCAGAATAAATATCCAGACTGAAGCAAATGAGGAGAAAATTAACACACAATGCAATGAAAGTGTGATAGACTCATGGAGCCAGGTGAGTCAGGCTGCTAAGAGAAAAAAATATTTTCCTGACATTGGGATAGGTAAAATATTTTAAATAGAACACAAGAACACAAAAAGCACTAACAAGATCACTATTCTAAAGTAAGATTTTTATTAAAATTAAAGCATTTTTAATCAAAAGATTACATGAGAAGAAGGAAAAGGAAAACCAGAGAGCAGAACTTATTTAAAACAATATTCCTCAACAAAAACTTCGTCCAAATTATAAGAGGATCTACTATCAATCAGGAAGTGATAGTCAATCCAGTAATAATTAGGTAAAAGATTTACATAGGCAGAGGTATATCTATATGGACAAAATGCATATGAAATGTTACTTACATCCTTAATCATCAGAAAAAGCAAAATAAAACCATGAGATATTTAACACATCCACTTACCCATCAAATAAATAAAGAATAATGACCAAAAAGGAGATCTATAAGGAACTCAAACCAGTTAATCCTAAAGGAAATCAACTCTGAATATTCATTGGAAGGGCTGATGTGGAAACTGAAGCTCTAGTGATTTGGCCACCTGATGGGAGGAGCTGACTCAATGGAAAAGACCCTGATGCTGGGAAAGATTGAAGGCAAAAGAAGAAGACAGTAGAGGATGGGATGGTTAGATAGCATCACTGACTCAATGGACATGAGTTTGAGTAAGCTCTGGGAGATAGTGAAGGACAGGGAAGCCTGGCGTGCTGCAGTCCACGGGGTCACAAAGAGTCGGACATGACTTCAGTTCAGTTGCTGAGTCGTGTCTGACTCTTTGTGACCCCATACTGAAGCACATCAGGCTTACCAGCTCCCAGAACTTGCTCAAACTCATGTCCGTCGAGTTGGTGATGCCAACCAACAATCTCAACCTCTGTCATCCTCTTCTCCCCTTCTCCTCCCACCTTCAATCTTTCCCAGCATCAGGGGATTTTTCAAAGAGTCAGTTCTTTGCATTAGGTGGCCAAAGTATTGGAGTTTCAGCTTCAGCATCAGTCCTTCCAATGAATATTTAGGACTGATTTCCCTTAGGATTGACTGCTTTGATTGCCTTGCCATCCAAGGGACTCTCAAGAGTCTCCTCCAATACCACAGTTCAAAAGCATCAATTAGTCAGTGCTAAGCTTTCTTTACAGTTCAACTCTCACATTCATACATGACTATTGGAAAAACCATAGCTTTGACCAGATGGACCTTTGTCAGCTTTGCGACTGAACAACGACAACAAAGAACAATAACAACAACAACAACAAAAAATAAGAAGCAAAAAGAAGACCACAAAGAAACAGGATACCCAACAGTATCAAGTGTTGATAAGTATCTGGAGCAGTTGGAATATTTATGCATTGCTGACCATAGACTATATTGGCACAACTTTTTCAGAATGAATCACCTCTTTGGTGTTTATTAAGCTGAACATATACTTTCATAATTTAGCAATTCAAGGTGGCATAATCCTAACTACAATGCCTATATATGTGCAAAAAGAGCAAAGTATGAGAATGTCTGCAGTCACTTCATTTATAATAGTTCATACTGAAAACAACCAAAATGTCTATCACCATCAGATGTATAAATAAATACTATACAACTTTATGAAATGAAAAATAATAAATTTCTATTATATGTAGCAACATAATGAATTTCACAGTAATAAATCTGAAGGAGAGACCCAGGCAAGAAAAAAATATGAGATTATTTCATTCCTATGAAATGCAGAAACAAGTACAATGAGCCAGCGGTGATAAAATTCAGAATATTAGGTATCTTGGGGAAGAGATTTTTGCTAAAAAGAAGATTCTAGATTTTTGTAATAGTCCATAACTTCATCTCTGTGCTTGTTAAAACAGCTACATACATTTGGAAAATGTCGTTACATAGCTAAAGTTTTTTTGACTTTACTGCATGATCTTATTCAGTTCATCAGAAAAAGTGGGTGAAACATATAATGCTTTATGGGACTTAGAGGTAACCATATGGGCTTGGAAACTAGGTGGCTATATATATATATACACACACATAGTATACACACACACACACACACACACACACACACACACATATATATATATATATATATATATAGTGTATATATATACACACATATACATATATTCTTTACACCCTTGTGATGAAATGCCTCTTAATCATCATGACTCTGGTCCCAAGGACACACTATCCAGTTTCCTGGTTCTTTTCAACCTGTGCTCTGAGAGGCTCTGCTTTGGGTTAAGACCTAAGTGAAACCATGCTTTCTGCCATCCTGGATGATCAAAACTACAGGCGGTTACCTAGAGGAAATGGGAACTAAAAGAATTTAAATGCTTGTATATGGTCTTACTGCAAGTGAGCAGGAAAGGTGGCATTAAAACTGAGTGTAGGAGCAGACCTTCCCCTCATCTGCTGTTCTCCCACACTGGCATTCTCATGCAAGAACAGGGCATCTATTCAACTAGGCAGACTCTTCTGTGACTCATTGCTCTGCCTTCTGAATCCATCCACACTAGGACTTGCTTTTTTTTTTCCTTGTTAGTATTTTTATATAATGGCATTTGTCTTCTATTAAATAATTTTTTATCAGTGAGTATTATTCACTTTTAAATTTGTCTTAAAATATTTGCTATTTTCTTTACAACCCAATATTTTTGATGTATATGCATCTCTGATGTTATAAAAGATGGTAATAGACTAAAGGATACAGCCACTCATTTTACAAGTGAATAGTCAGAATTATGTTAAATTGGTTTCACTAAAAGACACTTCTGCTTTGCAAAAAATGAAAACTAAATTGATTTAATATAATTAAGCAATAAAGAGAAGTCTCATCCTTGGCACTTAACAGTTATTAGCTGCTAAGAAATGTCCTATGCTCAGGCCTTAATTACCATGTGAAAAATGTGAAGCAATTGTTATGTTGTAGAGTGAAAACCCCAAAAATATCAACTTCCATTTTCTAGAAATGTGTTGTTCTTCACCTATTGATTTTCTACCAATTAGCACTGATAGTATTATGCTATTGTTATATCTTTCCTTTACAAACCACTAACACTATTTTGGAAAGCATATTTATTTATATGAAATTATTTCTAAAGGCTTTTGAATTAAAAATTAGGTAATACAAATAGAACCATATTTTGTAGTCTTAACAATATTTTTCTTAATCATAATTAGTATGTGCATGATCAGTTATGTCTGACTCTATGACCCTATGGGCTGCAGCCCTCCAGGCTCCCCTGTCCATGGGATTCTCCAGGCAAGAATACTAGAGTGGGTTGCCATTTCCTCCTCCAAATTAAACATAGTACTCATGGAAAATATAAAAAGATCACAAAGAAGACAAAAATTACTCGAAACCCATACTATTAGTAATTTGTTAGAAAATTAAATTTTCTTCTTCTATGTATGTGTGCATTTATTCAACATTTGAGAAATCAAAATATCTTTAACATCTTCTTTGTTAATCTTTATCTTACTGTGATGAATTTTTTCTTATATTCTGAAAGTTATTTTCAAACTTCCTGCTAATGAGTTCTGTTCCACATAGTAGAAGAACAACAAGTTAAATGCGCTCTTATTAAAGAACATTTAGGATTTATCATTTTTCCAGTGGAAATAGTTTAAAGCTCTATGTTTCAGACATTCTATTAATAGTCATTTGTTTTCGAGGTTCATGTTTTCCACTCAGAAATTCTTTTCCACTTTTTCTTGGTGGTCTGTTACAGAGACTGAAGAATCAAACAAGCTCACATGGTCTTCACATCCTTTCTGAAGGAGGAGGTGAGTTATTGGCTCAAAGGAAGGAGTCACACGCAGAGCTGTGTATGAGATGAGACTTGAAGAAAACTACAACGTGTTTGACATCGCCCAGGAAGATGAAGCGTCACGCCTGAGTTGAGTGTGGGCTGCTCCCATCTGTCTGCGAGGTTGTGAGCCGCTGCCACGCCGCTCTGTAAAATCCAGGTAAACTGTTCTGCCTTAGAAGTGTGGTGTGCGTGCATTCTGGAAAATGAGGAATTTGAATATGCAGATTTCCAGGTGGGTTTCAGTACTCAATCGGCTATTTTAAGGAAATAGCTGCGATTGCTATCCACAAGTGGGATTCATGTCCACATTGTTCTTTGTTGTATAAAAACCAATCAAAGAAAATCCTGTAAGATGATCCCACGTGGATGTGGTGTGTATTGCAGACATCTGTGACCGCTTAGCATCCCCGGGCTTCATGGGCACGGAGCTGGGCCAGTTCACTGGGACATGATTATTTATCCCTCCCTAATCCCTGCTGGTCCTTTTCTAGGGCCAGAGCATAAGGAATGAGACAGGAGTAGCTGGCACACCAGATGCATTCATGTAGAACTTCCTACGTTTTCTACGACATTCCAATAAATTTCACTCTTCTTTAATATTCACTCATCTAGGGAGCTTTGGCAGGCCCACATTCAATCATGATACTACTGCTCAGCACTGGGTCACCAATATGCTCTGTGTCCCAACTAGATTGTTTTACATGTCAAGTAGGTCATGACCCTTCACCTTGAGCCCCACCCACAAGCAATGGCTGCAAGCAACCTTGGTATTGATGAGTGAGCCTCTTGAATCTGGGCAGGTACCCACTTAGCAAGACTGGCAGGACAAGGACATCACCCACGGAAGCGTTCCCTTCACACATCAAGACTGAGGTGGATTTTAACCCCACAGATCTGTGTGTGTTTTTTCTGCAAGTCAGACCTGCCTCCCAGACCAGAAGGGAAATGGATCCTCCACTGTCTTTTTCTGAGAGGACAAAGAATCCTAGCCCTGAACACAGGGGAGGACTGGTCTCACAGGCAGATGCCAGTCTACCTCAATCTCACGCTGATTCCATGTCTTGCTTTTTACCTGCCTCTCAGGGGCTTGAGAGCCAAGAAAACCAGCACAAATTTTATGAATATGTACATGCAACCGTGAATTTACATTTTTTATATAAATGATTAAAATGTTTAGATGCAAAAGAAGGGAAACCTATTAAATGTTTGGCATGTGCTCTGTGTCAGAAACTAGTCTGCATCATTATTTATTGTATCATCAACTGCTCACCCCTCCTCAAGGCAACGTTGAACTGTGTGCAGTCACCATTGTTGTCAGTCAAGCAATAGTCAAATCTCTTCAGCTTCATATGGTTCAAATTAATATTTTTATCCTCATTTTAGAGAATAGAGACAAAGAAGCAAAATAATAGTGAAGTGAGTTCTGAACACAGTCTGTTAAGCTTCCAAGTCTGTGAACTTTTTTAGCCACTGTGTACTTATGAACATTTAGATAGCAAATATTATGTGTAAAGAGATTATTTTATATTATTACACTTATTCCTCACCTTAATCCTGAAAAATAGGCACTGATATTTCAGTGTGAAAATGAAAGGAGATTATTATTATTTTTTTTTATTTTAAAGATTTTTCTTTATGTGGACTATTTTTCTTTAAAGTCTTTATTGAATTTGTTACAATATTGCTTCTGCTTTATGTTTTGCTTTTTTGTTCACAAAGCATGCATGTGGGATCTTTAATTCTTGACCAGGAATTAAACTCCCATCCCATGCCTTGGAAGGCAGAGAGTTAATTAGGGAAGTCCCTCGAAGTAACTCTTCGATATGAAGAAAATGGATGTTCTGCTTTCTGATTTCACTGTTGTGCCTGTATCTGGTTTTTGAAAATCTGATGTTTGCTGTTGGCATACAGGTTCTTTTTCTTCACAACATTTTCAAAATTGACATGACAATTTCATAGACGTGGAGTGTTTGTTGCTCACTCCTTTATGACCACTGGCAAACCAGGTGCCTGGAACATAATCAGCACAAAATAAATATTCAGTGAATGGTGAGTGACTGAGTGAATAGCCACTGAGTTTAGTAGTCAAAGCCTGCTTTATTTCCACAGCTAGGCCCTCATATGGAACCCTGAACCATGTTCATGATAGAAATTTTTCTTGAAACTATTTTTTTCAGGAGCCAGAAGTTCAGATATTTATTTATTTATTTAATTGGAGTATAGTTGATTTACAATGTTGGGTTAGTTTCAGATGTTCAGCAAAGTAAATCAGTTATACAGACACATATATCCACTCTTTTTAAAATTCATTTGGATAAAGGTTCTGTGCGCCTTTTAATTCTAAACAACTGTCTTCTGGGAAAGGAATAAATGCAGGGAAAATTTCCTCATGAGTAAGAATAGAGACATTTTTAACAATGGAATTTTTACAACGTGAGAAGCTGTTTTCTCACTGCCCTTTGAACTTTGCTGGCTGTAAAATAGTTACTCAACTCTGGAGATCCATTCTAGATAAATTGAATGAAATTTTAAATCTTCTTTTTAAAAGTATTCTTTTTATATTCCGCTCAGCTTTAAAGGAAATTATATTCTTTGATTTTAGCTTTTAGACACAAATATACACAAATGTGAGCAATTTTCACAATTATTAAAATTCTTTTTATTTTGTTTGTTAGATTTTTCCAAGACAGAGAATATTGTGATAGTATTTAGCATTACTGCTGAATTTCTACCAGCATATTCTTGAGTTTCTTCCAAAAGAAAATCTACTCTAATCACTTCTAAATAAAATTGAACAGAATATAAATGCTAATTGGAGCTTTTAAAAAGTTGACCTATTATCAATTAAATGATTCTGTTTTCCCATTTTTAGCCTGATACATTGTTAATTTTGCTTTCATAATTTAGTTTTTTGTATGCATTATATATAAATATAAATACATAAATAAATATATGTATATATATATATATATATAAGGGCTTCCCTAGCTCAATTGGTAAAGAATCTGCTTGCAATGCAGGAGACCCAGTTCTATTCCTGGGTTGGGAAGATTCCCTGGAGAAGGGAAAGGCTACCCACTCTAGTATTCTGGCCTGGAGAATTCTATGGACTGTACAGTCCATGGAGTCGCAAAGAGTCAGACATGACTGAGTGACTTTCACTCATGTGTTTTATATATACATATATATGTATATATAAACACACACAAACATATTTTACCCTGGTAATTTGGAAGCTAGGAATATTTCTTAAAAATTCTATAATGCTTCACCCTATTCATTATTCTTTGGTACAAGTGACATAAATGTTACTTGAATCAGCTTAAAAAATCTGACTATTGGCTTAGTCACCAAACCGGACAATAAAGGGTTCCTTGGCTGTTTCTTCTTTCTGTTCCTCTCAGCCCATTGGCTCCATCATCACTGGTTTGCTTTCTCCACATGTCCGGACATGCAGCCCATTCCCAACTTCCAGTCCAGCTCCTGCTTTCCCGCTGGAGGAGGGATGTGGGCCTTTTCTCTGCTCCAGTTAGGAAGAGCACTCCCATGAAGAGTTTTATTTGGCTCAATTAGATCATATATCTATTTCCTGGGAAAAAAAAATGTGCGGAGGAGGGGAACGGTCAGAAATTTTGGTCCTAATCTTTTATAACTAATTTATTGTTTTCATAGGGCTTCCCAGGTGGCACAGTGGTAAAGAATCTGTCTGCTAATGCAAGAGATGCAACAGACGTGGGTTTAATCACTGGGTTGGGAAGATCCCTAGAGGAGGGCATGGCTACTCACTCCAGTATTCTTATCTGGGAAACCCCATAGCCAGAGGAGCCTGGCGGGCTACAGTCCATAGGATCACACAAAGTTGGACATGACTGAGCGACTGAACACACACATTGTTTTCATAATTTATATAATCCTATAAAGTATGTTATCATATGCATCATGCTTTATAACTGACAACTCTTTTTAAAGGCTTTTATGATCCCCATAGCTCCTTTGTCAGAAACCATTCGTGACTTCATTGGTTTCTTTACTAGCTGATGGGAGTACACAGTCAATAGACTTGTAGGGAAACACTGTTTCCTGAGTCCTCTCTAGGATTATAGAGGTTTATAGTCAAACCATTTTCTTTAGCATTCTGTAGCTATGGCTAACTTGTCTGTGTCATTTAACTCGTGGAGCAGAAAGCCCAAACCAGCCTAAGGTGCCCCTGGTATTTTTCCCAATAGGCAAACTTTTGATGTTGTGCTGCTCTTCAGAAATATGCTCAAAAAGAGGGCTCTGGAAGGTTCTAGCAACACAGGTGCAGTGTATGTGCTGTTGCTTCAGTCATGTGTGGCCCTTTGTGACTCCAAGGACTGTAGCCCTTCAGGCTCCTCTGTCGAAAGAATAGTGGAGTGGGTTGCTGCGCCCTCTTCCAGAGGATCTTCCTGACCCAGGGATCAAACCCATGTCTCTACTGTCTCCTGTATTGGCAGGCGGGTTCTTTTCCACTCGTGCCACCAGGGAAGCCCCAACATCAGCACATTCGCTCCTCATTGTTCAGAAAGGTGGTGGTCCCCATGGATGGCAGCCTTTGCTCCAAGTGTTTAGTCATCTTCACTGAATAATATGAGATCACATAGGATACAGCACACACACACACACAGACACACACAGAGTTAATGGAGGTGTGCCATCTCCCCAGGTCTTCTCTTAGTTTGGATTGACCTATCTTGTATCAGAGAGAAAGCCTTTTACATTTTTGCCACACGCTGTTGGAGCTTACTGTATTCTTTGTCAGCTGGCTTGGATCATGAGACATGGAAATTTAGAAGCGAGATAGCCCTGCAGAGCTAACTCTCAAGTTTTGACCTGAGGCATTGTAAGACTAGATATTCTAAGATGGGAAATTAACATCGGGGAGATAGTTTGAAGGACGAGATAAAAAATGCAGTTTCTTTGTTTTTAACTTTCGGGAGGAGGGGAAAATGGTAAGGAAGAAGGAACAGAAAAATAGGGAGACACAGTAGAAGTAACTGTCATCAGCTGAACACCTTTAGGCTGACTAGATAACACACTTTTTTATATAATTCATTAAATCCTTATGAAACACCTATGAGCAAGATACAATCTCAAATTGGCAACAAGCTCAATATGGAGATGCTTTCTAAGATATGATGATTTAACTAATTCTTTCTCTTATGTTACCATGTTCACTGCATCCTACAAGGAAACTGCCCCCCTCCTCTACACATGTGAGTTTAAATTTCCTACAAAACATCAGAAAAGAATGATTCTCTACACTTCCTTTAATTGATGAATCTTTTCACAAGATTCTTTCAAAAGGATCACATTTGCATTATAGATTTAAATTGTGTGCACTTTTTTTTTTAAATAAGAAATGGGAATGGCTCCAGTAAGAGTCTGTCCAATAAACACAAGAAGTAATCAATGGAAAGGTCAAGGGTGTCTGTGTTTGCCTGCAAAGTTGATGATGCAGTCAGACCACTGGAGCAGCATTCAGAGTGAAGTCAAGTATTTATTAACACCGAAGCAACGATGGAGCTGATTGCACATCAGCCTATTGGGCTCTGGAAACCTCACTCCAGTAAAACACAATCGATGCCATACATCTGCAGTCTTCTATTTAATAAGTTTTTCTCACGAGGTGTTCAATTTGTCTTATTCCTTTCCCTCAGCAACTGCCAGAGCAAGGCCATTAGAAACTCATCTCTAGCTATTTATAATAAGTAACTAGAAGCTGTCATCTTCTTCTTTTAAAACAATTTTGAAATTTAAAATTAATGTATGCTCAGTGTTATATATCTTGAATACTCAACATATATAGAGAATTTTCGTTTCGTTCACTCAATTTCCATCACTATGAGATAACTTCTGTTATTTTGTTACTGCTCTTTCTAGTCTTTTTTGAATTTTTTCAATTTGATAACCAAATTCAAATTGTGCATACCATGTCTTTCACCTATTGCTGCAACATAAACATTTCTTCTATTTATTACATGTTTATGATATCATTTTAAAGGACTGCATATGATTCCACTACATAGACTTGCTCTTGTCTTTGACTATGTACTTTTGGAAGACATTTTTATTATTATTTCCTCCTGCCCATTATGAAAAAATTGAATTGCTATAATCGTTCCTGATTGGTATTTATATTTAACCTTATAAAATTATTTTGCTTAAGAAGACACAGTGTTTCTGTATACTGTCTGTAAGCTGAGAACAATAATATGTTTTTTTTTTAACCCAGAGCTCTTTCTTGAGCTCCAGATCCTCATTGTCATCATTCACTTGCCATTTCCTTTTGGGATCCACTAGGAATGCTCAATGGGAACCTCAAGAAATATGTCTGAGTCAGAGCATCCTATGCTCCCTACTTATGCCTGTTCTTCTCTCAGTCTTTCCTATCAGTAAATAGTACCACCACCCATTCATCTAGCTGTTCTTCAGTGCATAGTTCTTGGTACCATGTATTTTAATTGACCCCGTTAGTTCAGTGCACACTTACTCACAGACTGTTTTTAAGTAAAAGGAATATAAGAATATGTTCTAGTTAAATATTATGATTATAAGCCAATTACAACTAATTCAACCCACCTATTTTGATGATTTGGTAGAGAATACATGACAACATAGTGTCAGACTCTGAGTCTGTACAGAATAAAAGGTAGAAGCAAGGAATGTGAGCATTGATCTTTTCCATGACTAATACCAAATCAAAATTGTTATTCTGAAGAACAGGGATTTCAAAGGAAGTTTAATGAAAAATTCATTGAAGTCTCAGTTTTTCAAGTTGATCAAAGAAACATAGCAACATGCCGAATAGTAGAAATTCATATTTCTGAAACACTTTGTAATAGACACTGTTGGTCTCTTACCTAACTCACATTTCCTTCTTTTCTTGCTTGTAGAATTCTGGTTCTGTTCTGGTGTTCACTCCTCTCCCATGTGTCTCAGAGGAGGGTGTTTCTACTCCCATCTCAAAAGGAAAAATCCCAATTCTTTTGCTAGTTATTATGATTTTTACTGGCATCATTTAATATTTTTTTTCTTATTCTTCCCTTGTGACTCGTTGAGGAAAGAAAAATCATTGTTCTGAGTGATTACATGATGTGAAATAATTTGTGTGAATGTTGCATTTCAATAAAATCTTAAAATTTATTATTACATACCATTGCTTAACCACAAAATTGGTAAAAATTTTATTTATTTATTTATTTTTATTTATTTATTTTCTTTTTTTTTTAGCTGTTTCTTTTATTTATTGTTTTTGCCATACAATGTCATGATATCACCATGGATTTACATATGCTCCCCCTCCAGAACCCCCCTCCCTCCTCCCTCCCCCCGGAAAATCTCGCTGCACCAGCCCCGAGCATCAATCCTGGGCTGGTGATTGATTAGACTTATGATAATTAACTTGTTATTTATTTATTTTCTTTACATTATCGTGTTGGTTTTGCTATACATTGACATGAATCTGCCATGGGTATACATTTAAACTCACTTTAAAATGGACTGGCCCCTAAAAGTTACATGTTCATACCTAAATTCAAGAGTGCAGGGAAGTGAAACATGTCCCAGATGAGAAACAGCTGGAATCTTTTTTTCTCCCCAGAATCATCTCAAGAAGTCTTTCAATTCCTGTTTTTTTTTTTTTTTTTGGTTTCTCTTGCATCCAGCCATTTATTGTCTTCTGAATTAAGAGCCCTCACTTATTTTTCTATTGTGCCAGAATATTGTTTTAAATCTCGAGAGTGTTCATCTCTTCGGCAACAAAGGATTTCGTAGGTAGGATAAAGGTCTGTTGTTGTTGTTCAGTTATTCAGTTGTGTCTGACTCTTTGTGACCCCATGAACTGCAGCACCCCAGACTTCTCTATCCTTCACTATCTCCCGGAGTTTGTGCAAACTCATGTCCATTGCGTTGATGATGCCATCCAACTATCTTACCCACTGTCTCCCCCTTCTAACTGCAATCAGAATCTTACGCCATGAACATATTGTGAGGTTAGCCTCCGATTCGTTATTAGGGAAAGAGAAAGTTTATACTACGATTTTGCTCTGCAGCAACATATTAAGTGCTGATTTGAGTATCAACTGCTAACTTGTGCTTCTTCACAAAGACCCAGGGTCACAATGCCCCGATAAATTTCACTGGATGAGTTAGTCACCACCATCTAACTGTATCTAGAACTTCGGCCAAATTTTCTTTCTTATGCATTGGCGACAATGCCGATCGTCATAGCCTGACTCATCAAAGCAGATCCTTGGCTTAACTAAGCAGCATGCTTTCCTTTTCCTTTAGTGATCTAATTAGATTAAAATAAAGTTCCATGTCACAATCCACTTTTATTTCTGAGTCTGAGCTCCTTCTGGGGTTTCTGTAGTCTACTTCACAACTCTCCAAAAGATATTACTCTTTTGTCAGATTTAATGATGGTGTACATATATAGAAATTTTATTTGCACTAAAAGCAATCCCTTAATTTGAAAAATGATGTCATTTCACAAGTTATATACATACCTTCACCATGAGTTGTTTTTTGTTTGAATTTTAGTCTTATTGTTGCACATGAATTTTTAATTGGAGGATAATTGCTTTACAGAGTTTGTTGGTTTCTACCTTACAACGACATGAATCACCCTTAAGTATAAGGGTAGTACCCCTTCCCCCATATATGACTTATTGTTAGGGTATGCTTCCCCCTAAAACTCTGACATTTAGTACTGGAACACTGCATAATTTCAATGAAAATGACTGACTGTGATCATGAACTTTCTATGGTCTAGAGTTATTGCTGTTCTTAGGGCTTCCCAGGTGGTGCAGGGTTAAAGAATCCACCTGCCAGTGCAGGAGACCCAGGTTCAGTCCCTGGGTCAGGAAGATCCCCTGGAGGAAGGCATGACAACCCACTCCAGTATTCTTGCCTGGGAAATCCCATGATCAGAGGAGCCTGGCAGGTTACTGTCCATGGGTCACAAAGAGGCAGACAAAACTGCTCGTGCATGCACCACCAGTTTCCCGTCTATCGAAGAGGGCTTCACATTTCCCTCACTCCAGTGTTTGAATGACCTCTCTCTGGCAGTAATAGAAAATACATTGAAGTAGAACTCAAAAGGCCAGAGTTACTATAAAGTTCTGTTTCTGGATCCTCAAAGATGACTGGGCACGTAGCTCATAAATGAGATACGTTGTGTGGTGCTTAAGCCTCTTGCATGCTCAACTGGAAGGAACCTTTTATTGGGTTCATGCACAATTTAGTGATTCACCCTCAGGAATAATTTTTAATATTTTTACATCTATTTGAAGCATATTCATTCCTTTAATAGCTGATTCTAAAAAACAAAACCCATCATTAATAAGTTGAAATTTACTGATCAGTCTCAGTGTACTGGAATTTGTTGAGAAACACATATTTTATGGCCCGTGGCTTACAGGAAAAATAGCTAAAACTTTTAAGTGGTATAAGCTTGTCAAGGCAGTTTGAGACACAGGTTCAATCCCTGGATCGGGAAGACATCCTCGAGCAAGAAATAGCTACCCTCTTCAGTATTCTTACCTGGAGAATTCCATGGACAGAGGAGCCTGGCAGGCTACAGTCCATGGGATCACAAAGAGTTGGACATGACTGAGCAGACACATGTACATAATCAGAATAAGACGTCAGAGAGTCAAGCTCCACTTAATCTCTTAGGTTGTACATATTATCCAGAATACAGAATATACTTTAGACATTGAATTCTTCCCTATAGCTTTTTTTTTTTTAACCAAAGAAATGTATGTCAGGATTGATGTGAATGAATGCTAGTGCTTCGGCTGGTTTTCATACACTTGCTCATACTCTTTCCCTCCTGTTCTCATTAGGACTTGAGTGTTCAAAAACCGATTTTCAGGGAGGAATCTCTCAGCATCCCTCAGCGGGTGGTGTGCTCACCAGTGACCTCATATACTTGCCCACAGCCAGACTGGTCCCTTAAGTTCTTAAGTTCGCTTCTGCTTGTTCCTCCTGACGACCACAACTGACACTCACCCAGTGGCTCTTCTACACACATGCAAGGCAGACTTCATGAGCCTATCTTCTTCTCCGTGCTTTTTAAAAATTTTTTTAAAAAAAATCTTAGCAAAATTTTCAGTACAAATCATGGATCAGAAAATCACCTTCTTGATTTTTAAAATCAGAAAGCAAAATTCAGATTCAATGAGTGAATTCTATAAATAAAATAAATGGCAAAATAAATAACTTGGTGAGGTTACTTGCAACCATGGAAGGTTTGAGTCTTGGAGCTTCCTTTGATGCATTGACATGTACCAGGAATTCCAGCCAAACATCTGGCCGAGTGTGAGCCCAACCCTTTATCAGAAGGTTCCACCCTTCTCTCATTTCTCTTTACTGCGGCAAACTGCGGCAGAGGTCAGAACTGGTGCCTTGCTGCTACATGGATGATCTTTCAAAATGCTGATATTGCCAAAGATTGGTCTGTACTCTGGGCAAATGATTTACTTAATCTTGGCATGATAAAGTTTGCATTTCTGTAATGGGTGATAATGATAGGATTATTGTGAGGATTAGGGGCTTCCCTCATTGCTCAGTTGATCAATCTACCTGCAATGCAAGAGACCTGGGTTTGATTCTTTGGTTAGGAAGATCCCCTGGAGAAGGAAATGGCAACCCACTCCAGTATTCTTGTTTGGAGAATCACATCGACAGAGGAGCCTGGTGGGCTATAGTCCATGGGGTCGCAAGAGTTGGACATGACTTAGTGACTAAACCACCACCATTGTGAGGATTAAATGTGGTAAGGATGCTTAACCTAGCTGCTAGTGTGTTGTTAGACTGTAATGATTATTAACTACTGATTTTTAATGTTTCTTTCAACACCTCTATTTATCATCTTCTATTATACTCAGTACTGCCATAAACAACAAAAATAATCTTCAGAAACCAAGTACAGCTCTCTCTGTTTATTTTAAATAGAGCTCAATGGCTCTATCATCCACTTGACTTTGTTTTGAAGACATGGGAAAAACTGATACCTAAAAAGTATCCTACAGTATATTTATTTCCTACTTACTTTAATTAAATGCATGTTTCTGGTGATTGTTGTTCTGGAACACTTGGGCATTAAATTTCTCTAGTTTATACCATCTATAATAAAAGCTCTAGATATTTTAATATTAACAGAAAAACTATAGAAAGTTCTATAAACTTCAACTTTTCAATTTCATTCAATGTGTTTGGCATATTGAAGAGGTGGATAATTTACTGTAAAATTTAAGATGTTAAGCATAATGACCTGCACAAGAAGTTGGCTGAAATGTTGGAACAGTAGCTGAGTTAATTAATTCTAGGCTACATTGCAAACTTCACAGAATGCTTTAGATAGTTAAAGTAACACAAATTAGTTTGCTATGATTAATAAGGTCTTCTGCATATCAAAGGAATCAAAGCTGATTAGATTAGCATTTCCAAGGGTTATCCAAATTTGATACATTTTTATAAATCAACATTTAATAAAACTGGAAAGAAAAAAAGTTAGAAATAGGTATAATTAAGTAAAAAGCAAAGATTTGTCATTTTTCTGCTGTAAGCTGTACTTTGAAAGCAGTACCTTGTATTTCATCATTTTCATTTCAATTACAGAAGATGCTTATATTTTACAAATGTAGGTGCAAGGTCATATCTTCTTTGAATACCATATTTTTAATGGAAATCCTATACTGAATATCCTGAGATATGTTCACATGCCTATGAGTACATTTTTATATTATAAGGTGATTATTAGTAGAGATCTGGGACTATAGTCACCTGTATAAATAGTTTAGAAAGAGGTAAATAAATTAAAAAATGGAAGACAGTAGAGTAGATATCCAGGGATTAAATCTTCAGCTACACAAGATTATTCTTTGCATACCAGTACCTCTTCAGTTTCATCAAAAGACTACTACTTGGATCTGCAGGACCCATGAGAGAAGTTCAGCCTTTGAACTGAAGCAGGCACAGTGCTGCTCTAGGAAGATCCTGGCTTGTCCACTGTATTTTCACATAAAGTTTTACTGCAACACAGCTGTGGCTGAAGTGTATGGCTGCTCTCACACGTGATGGCAGTGGGAGAGCTGAGTAGTTGCAGGAGAGGCTTGCTTGTGATCTGTAAAGCCTGCAGTATTTATTAATGGCCAGTTAACAGGAAAAGGTTTTTGCTTTATTTTTATTTATTTATTTAGGGCTCCAAAATCACCGCAGATGGTGTCTGCAGCCATGAAATTAAAAGACACTTGCTCCTTGGAAGAAAAGCTATGACCAACCTAAGCAGCATATTAAAAAGCAGAGACATTACTTTGCTGACAAAGGTCCGTCTAGTCAAAGCTATGGTTTTTCCAGTCGTCATGTATGGATGTGAGAGTTGGACCATAAAGCTGAGCACTGAAGAATCAATGCTTTTGAACTGTGGTGTTGGAGATGACTCTTCAGAGTCCCTTGGACTGCAGGGAGAGCCGACCAGTCCATCTTAGAGGTCCTGAATATTCTTTGGAAGGACTGATGCTGAAGCTGAAACTCCAATACTTTGGCCACCTGATGTGAAGAACTAACTCATATTTGAAAAGACCCTGATGCTGGGAAGGATTGAAGGCTGGAGGAGAAGGGGACGACAGAGGATGAGATGATTGGATGGCATTACCGACTCGATGGACATGAGTTTGAGTAACCTCTGGGAGTTGGTGATGGACAAGGAGGCCTGGTCCTTGGGGTCACAAAGAGCCAGACACAATGGAGCGATCAAACTGAACTGAACAGGAAAAGTCAGTTTGCTCTCCCTGGCACTCACTTGACTGCTAGCTGGCTGCTATCGGATAAAACAGGGACTTCCAGACAGCCATGCCTGTGCTCACACCAGTCTGTCTGCTGGCATCCTGCTCTTGTTCTTCTTGGTAGTCTAGTCACTTTGTCACATGCAGTGGAGATGTCTGATGAGAGAGCCATGGTCTTCCTAGCCCAGGGGATCCCTCCTTCCCTGGGGCTGCAGTTAGTTACATCTTGACCTGTCTTCTTAGCCTAACGTGGCATTGTGTTTATGTCTGTCTCCCTTACTCTTCCTTTAGAGAAGTGAGGTTGGTATTATTCATGGTTTTGTCTCCTAGAAACAAACAAAAAAAAAATGATGAAAATTTGTCTATCTTTTGCACAAAGCCTGGAAAATGGAAGGTGCTAAAAAGAGTTTTGGTTAAAGGAAGGAAGGGAGGAAGACAGAAGGAAGCCAAAGATTTGAAGTATATAATTGAAGCAGTTCATTGACACACACTAGAGGACATTGTCCTGGGAAAGCGAACCAGATGCCCATTCCTAGCTCAGCTCAAGTTGGGGTACACACAATTATATACTGAGAGAAATATTAAGGAATTTTATGTGTGAAAGAGATAGACCGGGGCTGCCCAGCGGGCACAGTTGGTGAAGAATCTGCCTGCCAATTCAGGAGGTGCAAGAGATGCTGCTTCAGTCCCTGGGTTGGGAAGATCCCCAGGAGGAGGAAATGGCCACCCACTCCAGTATTCTTGCCTGGGAAATCCCATGGGGACAGAGGAACCTGGCGAGCTACAGTTCATAGGGTCGCAAAGAGTCGAACATGACTGAGCATGCACACATGAGATAGACCTATAGGCTATAATATATATTAAAATGTAACTCTGATATATGCTGTTATACGTGTATATATATATGTATAGATATACATGTGCATATTAATATGTATTAATCAATGTACACAAAACGCTTCAAAACTTTTTAAATCAATATGTAGACAAAGTCAAAGAACTTATCACTATTATTGACTAAACTTCCAGAATACAGGAATCAACCTTATATGTTGCCATATTTAATTATTACCACAATTTTATTTTTAAATATTGAGGTAGTCTATTTTTTTTAAAAAACAAAATTCTGCATTTTTATAAAACTTGATAAAAAATAGTATTTCAAACTGTACAGTCACCAGAAGTACACAGTTATCAAAAATGCACACACTTCACTTGGCATCTCCAGCACCTTCAGCTTTCTGTGCCTGGTCTGTTTTGGCATCTCCATTTTCTGCAGGGTTATTCCCATTCTTGCCAGCATCAGCTTTCCCCTTCTTCCCTTTGGGTACCTTCTCTTCCTTGAGGTAGTCTTATTGCAAGATTGATTGGAACAATAATTTTTACAGGATCAGATTTTGGGTTTCTCCTACAGCCACAGTGCTGCCCGTTTCCTATACTTAACAAACTTCCACTTTTAGCTGAAGTTGAATCATAGAGCAAACACGCATGTGTCTGTGCTAAGTCAACTTGAGGTGTGTCTGACTCCTTGTGACCCCATGGACTGCAGCCCACCAGGTTCCTCTGTCCATGGGATTCTTGAGGCAAGAATCCTGGAGTGGGTTGCCATTCCCTTCTCCAGGGGATCTTCTCTGACCCAGGGATTGAACGTGGATCTCCTATATTTCAGGCAGATTCTTTACTTTCTGAGCCACCAGGGAAGCCCTCTCTCACTTAGCATAAGGCAAATAAGCCATCCATGGCATGGTGTGATCAGCAGTTTCTTTCTTCCTCTTGCTGGACTGCAGTCCATGAGTGAATGTGCCCCTGTCTGCTCACGTGTTCACAGACTGAGAGACGATCTGGTTGCTTCCAGTTCTTGGAGATTAACAATGAACCTGCTATAAATATTGACATACAGACTTTTGTGCAAGCATTCTTCTTTCATCTATGATTTGTCTTTTCTGTTTCTTAATTATTCTTTTAAAGAATACATTTTAAAAATTCTTGATCATTTTCTGAATTGTACTTCTGCTATTGTACCTCAGGATACTTTGCCTAAGGGTGACACAAATCTATTTTCATGTTTCTTGTATACTTGTATATTTTATATGAGTTTTTATAGTTTTATATTTAGGTTTATAATGTACTTTGAGATGATTTTTGTCCTTTAGGTTGCCTTCACATCTTTGTAAGACATCAGTTAAAGATGAGAATAAATCTATTTCTGGACTCTGTTTTGCTTTGTTGTCCTTTATGCAGGACTACAATTTGTCCCTGTTAGTTTATAGGCCAGAAGGAAAAACAACAATACAGTATACTAATGCATATATATGGAATTTAGAAAGATGGTAATGAGAACCCTGCATGCGAGACAGCAAAAGAAACGCAGATGTATAGAACAGACTCGTGGGACTCTGTGGAAGAGGGCAAGGGTGGGATGATATGGGAGAATGGCATTGAAACATGTTAATTATCATATGTGAAATCAATCTCCAGCCCAGGGTTGATGCTCGGGGCTGGTGCACTGGGATGACTCAGGGGGAGGGAATCGGGAGGGAGGAGGGAGGGGGGTTCTGGAGGGGGAGCATGTGTATACCCATGGTGGATTTATGTCAATGTATGGCAAAACCAACACAATAAAGTAAAGAAAATTAAAAAAAATAAAGATAAAGGAAGGAATCTTGAGTCAAAGATGCAGGTGGCCCGTCGAAGCTGGAAAGGTTAGGGGAGCCTCTCCTGGCGCCTCTAGACTGAATGCAGTCCCCCTGACACCACTATCTTGGCCCAAGAAGACCTTGTTAGACTTCTTACCTACAGTCTCAGGATCACAAGTTTGTTGTGCTGTTTTCAGTGCCAGAATTTGTGGGTTTTCAACAAGCCTTGTTATCAAGACTTGACTCTGAGGATGACTCCACCTGCTTCTGATGTATTCTTATTTTTACATATGGAAGGATTTGATTTGCTTGGGTGTTTTGTTTGTTTGTTATCTGTTCACGATGGATATCAGATGGTAATTTTGTTTTCCTGTGAAGCCTTCATGTGGTTCTGCCATTTGAACAGTAGTGGAACCAAAAGCTATGTGAGACATTTACAGAGAAAATGATAAAACTCAATATAATCGAGCCAAAGATTTTCACCAAAATTATATGTAGGTTTGTAATAATCATTCTGGAGTAGGAAATAACAACCAGCTCCAGTATTCTTGCTTGGAAAATTCCATGGACAGAGGAGCCTGGTGACACCTTCCATAGGGTTGCAGAGAGTTGAACACAACTGAGTGACTGAGTGCATGCACGTGTGCGCGCGCGCACACACACACACACACACACACACAATAATCAAAATATGAGCATGTTGTTTTGTGTACTCAAAAATAGCATTTTAATAGTTATATGAGAGGTCAAAATATTGATATAAAGACTTGCCAAGTTGATTTTGAAGTGAAAGAGACAGCTTACTTTAATTCTGTTGATGAGAATATACCTTGATAAACATGTCTAGAAATTCCAAATCTAGAAATTCAGCATATCCAAAAAAATCTTAGTCAACAAATATCCTCAATGCACACATATAACAATGAATACATTCCTTACATATTTTTAAGACAATTATGTATAAGCCTGCACATACATAAATACCCTTTCCTAGCAGACATTAAAAAAATTAGTAGCATTCCTATAAAAATATCATCAGCCATATTGACTAGGAACAATACCTGTGATACATTTTGCACAAAGTGAGAGGATGAAAATGTTGCTAACATGTACATTAGGATACAGAAGTGAGTTTTTTTTGCTATTGATATTCTTCTGCGGGATAGCTTCACGTAGTCTGAGAAAAAATGATTTAGAGTGGTTTGGAATTACTGGGTGTATGCTCATGTATGTGATGCTTGCCTTCTAAAGAGCATGCATTATTAACTCACAGGCATTTAGTTCATCATGAGGGGTTTGGACATCTAAATTATGGGGTATCAGCTAAGGAAGAGTCAAACTGTTTTGCATAAGAAAATGGCAAGACATCTGAGGAATAGCTGGGAAGAAGAGGCTGGCTGCTAATGAAGAAAGGGCAGAGAAAAAAAGGTAGGTAGCTGTACAATTTAGGCTGATAATGTACTTGGAGAAGATAAATTATAATGGAGATTTTTATGTGTTTTATTGTAGGATGTGCCATCTAAACAATCTCATTCATCTCCCCAGTGAAATCTGCAATAAGCTCTCACCGCTCATACTTTTGCTGTGAAGAGTTTATGTTGGAGGAGCTTAAAATGAAGCTACGTGCTGAATTATGCCTTCATTAAGAGAGAGCAACTGAAACTCCAAAGGAGAGGAAAGGAGACAATGGGCAAGTTTATCACCTGTATGGGGGAAAAAAAACACAAGAGAGAAAGGTGTAGCACAGCTCTTTGTGTGACACACGAAAATGTTAAGGGACTTGGGTTTGCAAGTAATTTCTGTTTCTTCTTTTTACACTTGCATACAATCTGCTTTTTAATAACAAACAAGTGGTTATAGTTATAAACCATGCTATTTCCATTAGGAGGTTTGCACTGATTTGGTGGCTATTTTCTAACTCATTTAGATCTTAGTCATTGCTGATTGGGCATGAATAACATGGTGGGACTTCTGTATTTCTTGACTTAAAAATGTTTACCTTTTCTTAAAGACTCCCAGCAGCCTGGCTGAGATTTTCTCACCACTGACTGCAGGCGCATCAGGTTGTCCTCACTCAGCCCTCTGCCCTTCCTTCTCTGCTTGCACAAGGGTCAGCCCCACAGCTCAACCTGAAGGTTCCCCATCTTCTCCTGGTCCCTCCCCATGGCCTTCGGAGAAGTTTGCCCCATTGAAGTGCTGGTACATCTACCCAATTCCATCACAGTCTCTGCATCTCACAGGTCTTGAATCACTTGTGTGATGACGTGGACAGCAGCTTACACAAGTCTGAGCTTCTCCACACACTTGGCCGGCATCGCTGGGGGTGCTTGTTAAGTCATGAAGCATCATTCAGTAATTCAATTCTGGCTTATACTCAAGCCAGGGGCATGACATACAAATACTTAATTGAGAAGCATCTTGGTGTCACCAGAAGTGACCTGGAACTCAGAGTATGTGCCCTTACATCTCTCTTTTGGCTGTATGCTGCTCTGCTCCGTGCATGGCACCCTTAGTTAGTGCAACGAAGACTCTCCCAGAACCTCAGTATTAGTTGCTCTTGAATATAATTGCCTACATCTTTGAGTTGATTCACTAAGTCTCCCATTAAACTTTGGAATAAAGTGATCAAATATATTAATCAAACAAGTTATAAGTGCTTCTATAATTTGATAAATCTCTGCCTGTGATTTTTAAAATAAAATAAAGGAAGAACAGATACTTTATGTATGCAGTTCTAATAGTGAATACCAGTCTCAAAAAATATTTACTCATAAGAAATACTTGGAGAAAGAGGTTAAAATATTAATAATAGGGGTTAAATATTGATAATAGCTATCCTTGGGTGGCAAATCAATTTATAATTTTTAACAACATTCTATACATTTTCTATATTTGGCATCTATATCAGAAAATATCAATTATTTAAACAGAACATTTACTATAAAGCATTGATAGTGAAAGTGAAAGTGACTTAGTCGTGCCCAACTCTTTGCGATCCTGTGGACTATACAGTCCATGGGATTCTCCAGGCCAGGATACTGGAGTGGGTAGCCTTTCCCTTTTCCAGGGGATCTTCCCAACCCAGGGATCGAACCCAGATCTCCCACATTACAAGTGGATTCTTTACCAGCTGAGCCACCAGGGAAGCCCTACTGTAAAGCATTGTTCACTTCTTATTTCAGAATTGGAATGGCAAAAAAAGGCACTAAGACAACACAGAATGGCAACCGTATGAGCAGGGAATAAGACAACACAGAATGGCAACCGTATGAGCAGGGAATGTCCCTAGAGCTTAGGGAACCAAGGAAAGAGATGATAGTGATTAAAACACGATGCTTAGAGAGATCCCTGAGGGCCTGAGAGCAGAGTTCTGAGGAGGACGAGCCAGACACTTTGTTTTAGGACTCCTGGACCCAGAGGGTAGCAACTGTGGGTTGCTACCTGACTTCTGGCCATGGAGTCATTGCTGGGACGTCCTCCTGATGCACAGGAATGGGGGAAGGGGCATCCCTTACCCCTCCCCCATCATGCCATCTCCCTCTGGGGGCTCCCTCTTGACTGTACCAAGGATGGAGCCAGAGGCCCAAGAAGAAGTGTGGACATCTGAGCCCAACCCCAAATCATTAAGGAGAGAAACATCAGGATGAGGACAAAAACAGCACCTGGCCCAGTAGATATCATTTCATCAACTGAAAAAAAAAAATAAGTCGCACACAAGCTTTATTAAACAAAATAGACAATCTAATGCATGGATGAGAGTTCAAGTATAAGATCACTGGTAGAAGTTTCAAGGTTGGTTGGCAACTGACAAACTAATTAGAATAAGCAGACTATGAAGTGAAATCTCTCCCTGCAACACCTGGCTTGTGAAAACAACCACAGCAAAGTCAGTGGAAATTTGTCGCATGAGTCAGTGAACTCAAACCAGGGCTCTGTGACACCCTAGAGGGGTGGGATGGGATGGGAAGAGAGAGGGAGGCTCAAGAGGTAAGGGACATATGTATGCATGTGACTGATCCATGTTGATGTACGGCAGAAACCAATACAATATTGTAAATATCCTTCAACTGAAAATAAATAAAGAAAAACAACAACAAAAAGCACTCAATCAACCTTGGTTAAACAGGAAATCATTGTGAGATATAAATTCTGAGGGCTTGACATTGAGAAGTTGAGAGAGGAAAAGTAGATTTTGGTAAAAGCTTTTACCTTTCCAGGGCTCAGTTATTTTCTATTTAAGACAGAGATGGTTTGATCGTTGGGTAAATATGTTCATGAGTTGACCCTTGTATAGATGAAGAAGGGCTTCCCAGGTAGCTCAGTGGTAAAGAATCTACCTGTCAATGCAAGAGACAGAGGAAACTCAGATTCAACCCCTGGGTTGGGAAGATCCCCTAGAGGAGGAAATGGCAACTCACTCCAGGATTCTTGCCTGTAAAATTCTGTGGTCAGAGGATCTTGGTGGGCTACAGTCCATGGGGTCACAGAGTTAGGCGGGACTGAGTGACTGAGTGCAAAGATTGATGAAGACATACAAAATGATCACGACCACTTATTTGAACAGCTGTATCCTCCAGGGTCCAGGCAGGAGTGAGAGTCACTCCGGATCATCAAAACACACAGACTTTGTTGCAGGGCCCCCATAGGCTCAGGTGCTTGAAGAGAGGAGCAAGTGTGGGATCTGAGACCAGAGAGCAGTTCCTGTAAGAAGCTGTTCCTGTCCCTGGGATGACACAACATCACCTGGACCCTAAGAAGAGGTACTTCGTGGAGATGAGCACTGTGACTGTAGACACACAGCACTACAGCCCGAAGGAGCAAGAAAGGAGCACAGCAATTGTCCTCCAGCCCTGGAAGGTCTCCCAGCCCTTCCGTGTGCTGATCTGACCAGTGGCTGATTATTACGGCAATCCTGGGCAGTTTGAAGCAGTACATTTCTGCATAAAGCAAAAGACAAGAGTGCATAGGAAATTAACTTAGAGCGAGTATCATCAGCAAAACAGCTTTCTAGCCAGTCAGGACTACAGCTTGATTTGTGAATGACTAGATCTCCCCAAGGGCTTCTCTGGTGGCTCAGTCAGTAAAGAGTCTGCCTGGAATGCAGGAGACCTGGGTTCAGTCTCTGGGTCTGGAAGGTCCCCTGGAGAAGGAAATGACAACCCACTCCAGGATCCTTGCCTGGAGAATCCCACGGGCAGAGGAGCCTGGAGGGCTACAGTCCTTGGGGTCACAAAGGGTCGAACACAACTGAGTGACTATCACTTCACTTCACTTCAGATATCCCTATATAGGTGTGATGGTGTGCAGATAAGGACTGCTGCCGTGGCTGAGAGTTTTTATGCTTTCCTGCTAATAGCTAGAAACTGTCAGAATTTCTAAAAGTTCTCTCTGTATATTCATATGTATATACACACCTACACATATACCTATATATATATGTATATATATGCACACACACATACATATATATTTATTTACATTTGGGCTTCCCAGATGGCTAAGTAGTAAAGAATCAATCCCTGGGTCAGAAAGAGATGCCCTGGAGGAAGAAATGGCAACCCACTCCAGTATTCTTGGTAAAATCCCGTGGATAGGAGAGACTGGTGGGGTTGCAAAGAGTCTGACACACCTGAAACTTATATATATATATACATATATATATTTAAAGAGGAATGTCATATTGTCTAGCCTATTATAAAATGATCTATCCACTTGTATTCAATTGCAAAGTACTCACTGTAAATTTTACACATCGCCTGTGAAAACAAACTGCCACTTCCCACAAGGGGGTCTTAAGATCTTTGGTGAAGCTGCCAACAATGAAATATTTAATTGACAGACAATAAACAGGACACACTGTGGCAAATACAAGGAAAAAAGGAAAAAAGAGAAACAAAAGGCTAATACAAATATTTTACTTGCACCTTGTACTGAACATTATTTTTAAGAGATATTTACTACACTTTAGTTTGAGAAGCTCTTTTTAAGATAAATGTTTATTTAGCAGCTGTAGTTGTGATAATCCTTAATGTCATTTATTAAATATTTCCACAGCTTTGTCTTGTAGGAATAGGTGAGGATGGCCACTTCCTTGTGCTTTACTTTCTCCAATAAGATGTGAACAGTAGTGACTTGTTATTGACTGATGGGACGTGAAGAACCAAGACACAGGTCAGCTCATTCTTCCTTGCTGGTGTCAGTTGTCCAGACTGGCCCCTGTATCAGCTCAGATTCTTAAAGGGAATGATGTAGACCAGAAACCCCAGGGAATCAAGGTAGACCTGTTTTAAGCCACGCTGATTTGAGTTTATCTTAATAAGGTCAGGATTTCCCAGGTAGCTCAGTGGTATTGGGTCTGGAGGACCCTCTGGAGGAGGAAATGGTAACCAACTCCAGTATTCTTACCTGGGAAATCCCATGGACAGAGGAGCCTGGTGGACTAAAGTCCATGAGGTCACAAAGAGTCGGACAGGACTGAGCGATGAACACACACACATAAGGTATAACTCAGCCTGTGCTGTCTAGTGTGGTGAGTGTTCAAAACAAAAGCAATTTATGCTCAGAAAATCTAGAATCCATGGAGGTTTCATTTTACGATGATTTTGGACCTTAAGCTGATATTGGACCTTAAGCCAAGGTCTGAATAATGGTGGCTTCATTGAGAAAATTGCCTTGCCTTCGCCTCCAATCCTTCCCTTTGCTACACAGTGTTTTATAGAATAAAAAGCTGAGGTATGAATGGGGGTTCATTCATAAAGGAAGTTTCTCGTGTCTGCTGAGCTCTGCTGGTCCTCGGGGTGCTGGGAGCACTCTGCAGTCCATACGCTGAACTCCTTTCACGGCTCGATCACCAAACAGGTAAGTAACAGGCAGATGCTGGATTTGGTAAACATTAAGCATCAGGATGTGGCTTCCCAGGTGGCTCAGTGGTAAAGAACCCACCTGCCAAGGCACAAGACGTGGGTTTGATCCCTGGGTCAGGAGTCCCCTTGAGAAGGAGAGGGCAACCCCCTCTAGTATTTTTGTCTGGGAAATCCCAAGGACACAGGAGCCTGGTGGGCTAAAGTCCATGGAGTCGCCAAGAGTCAGACACAACTAAAGCAACGAAACAACAACAACAAAATGTCAGGTAGAGAAGGAAGTTTTTGACCCTTCCTGAAGAAAATACCAGGTGAAACTTTTAAAGTTAGCTTGAAGACATTGACTCTTCCCCACATTTGGGGTTGCTAAACAACTGAGATAATATTCTCTGATGAGAAAGTAGGAGAAAAAAATATAAAGTGTACCCTGAAGGACGGTAAGAAATGAAAATTATTTACTAATATTCTTTCATCCTACACCTGTTGATGATAGAAATCCTAAGTTGTACCTGGAGCCAGCTACTCTGGCAGACAGTCTCATTTTCCAAATGGAGACCAGGTCGTGCCATCTGATTAAGTGTTGGTCAATGGGCTGCAAAAGAAATAGTGTGTACTTACAGCCTTAAAACCATAAATATAGACTCCATGCTCTTTTCTTCTTTCTTGCTGGTTTAAATGCAAAATAAAGAAACCAAACATGATGGGAGTTAAGCAGTAATATCCAGCTAAGATCCAAAAATGAAGCAAAAGAAGCTTCTATGTATTTTGTGCTCAGTGGCTAAGTCGTGTTAGACTCTCTGTGACCCATGGATTGTAGCCCGCCAGGCTCCTCTGTCCGTGGGACTCTCCAGGCAAGAATACTGGAGTGGGTTCCCATTTTCTTCTCCATCTGTATAGTATATTGCTGTCCTGTCACTAAGTCATGTCCTTCTCTTTGTGACCCATGGACTGCAGCATGCCAGGCTTCCCTGTCCTTCACTATCTCCTGGAGTTTGCTCAGATTCATGTCCACTGAATCAGTAATGCTATCTAACCATCTAATCCTCTGTCATCCTCTTCTCCTTTTGCCTTCAATCTTTCCCAGCATCAAGGTCTTTTCCAATGAGTCGGCTCTTCACACCAGGTGGTCAAAGCACTGGAGCTTCAGCTTTAGCATCAGTCCTTTCAGTGAATATTTAAGCTTGATTTCCTTTAGGATTGACTGGTTTGATCTCCTTGCTGTCCAGGGGACTCTTAAGAGTCTTCTCCAGCATCAAAATTAGAAGGCATCATGTCGGTGTAATTTGGTCTCTCTCTCTAAAATGAGCAACTTAGTTTGTGTGTTTATTAGACTAATTATACCACACACTATAGGAAGACCAGTTCATGCATGTTCTCCTGTGGTCACCGTTGATTTTATTGTTATTATCACTAAGTTTCAGGCACAGAGGACTGAGTTGATCATTCTTCTCACTTCATGGCACTTTATCATCATTGATTTGCTAATTTTATTTACTACCTTTCTATTTGTGTTGTCTGGGGCTATTTATTTTGCTTCTCTGTGTGTTAGTATTCTCATTTGTAATAAAATGAAGATAATAATAGTTTCAATCTCTTAGGGTTGTACTGAGGATTAAAAAAGTTAATTTGTGCAAAGCCCACATCCAACATGTACTGTAGTAATTGCTGACTATCATTTTTATTAGTTATTATTATTTCTTTGTGTTCTCATTCTCCATTTCCATTTCCTTGGCTCCCACAGGCAATCTTTCTAATATGTGAATGCATCTCCTTTTGTTCACATCTATTCTTGCAAAGTCTAGTTGTTATGCATTATTTGTAATTTATGCCACTGTGGTGTGCACATTAGCAGTGAGTCTGTTAAGATCCACTCACATTACTCTGAGTACGTCTGACCTCTTTTTCTGAGCTGTTGCTCGGGGCCCCATGGTACACCCCCATCATGTATCTCCACCCACTCGTGCAGGGCAGATGCTAAGGCAGCCCCTGGTACTTCACTGCCACAAGCAAGAGTGTGATGAACATCTCTGCAAAAGTCCACTTTGGATCTGTTTGAGAGTTTAGCTAAACAGATGACCTTGGAAAGCCCTTTTCAATATTAAGCTATGCTTTCCTTTTTTCTTTTATAAGCTGATGTAGTATCACAAGATGACTTGTCAGAATGCCTCCAGATCCGTCTTCCCAGCCGGGCACAGTTGTTCCCACATCCACCCTTGTGCTGCACACACTCCGTGGGATCCTGCTCGCGAATTACTGACCCTCTAGTCTATTTCCACTCAGAAAGTAGAAGCCTCAGAAGACCATCACTACTGAGCACACAATGAGGGAAAGCCAGATTATCTACAAAATCCTAGTGGTTTTTTGAATACTTAGGAGAACCAAGGTCATGGAGCCAGTAAGGCATTCCCAGGAGTGCCAAGCTTTCTGCAGAGACACTGGACCATGAGGTTTCTCCCCAACAACACTGTGGGAAGACCTGTGGGTTATGAATAAACCAGCTGGTTATCAACTTCCTGTCTCTGGGGTCAAAAGCCACCCTCAGTCCCTGCTCTATGAGAAGGGGGACTGGACCCTGTTCATACATCAGGTCCTCTGCCTTCTGCACAGTATGGAGCTGTGCCAGTAGAGGGTGATGAAGGGACATTAAAGTGAGGATGTCACGGCGCACCTGTATTCTCAGGCAGGTTCTCCACATCTGCAATATTTTTCCACATTCCTTATCTTGGATTCCTGGAGAAACCACCCATAGAGGAGTGTAGTGTCTTGAAACTTCTGGCAAAGTGACCTCAGGATGCTGGAGGCCGCTTACGCTGCATACTTGAGCACAGTAAAGGCACCCGGAAAATATTGCAGATGTGGGAAAATTAAGTCATAAAGGAAAAAAATAAACTAAAATTGCTAGCATATTTATAATCATTCAAATAAAAGATGGTATTGAAGGAATTTGGACATAGTACCTAGACCATGCATTGAGTAACCTAGGGGAAGAAGGAGGTGTGGGGGGGGGGACAAGAGAATAAAAAGGAGGAGGAGAGGAAAGGGGGAAAGGGGAGAAGAAAATATAACCTCAAGAAGTATGTTTCTTATTAGCATCTTACAATATTGTTTACAAAATTATTGTTCTTACAATATTGTTTACAAAATTAAGCTTGCACCTAATTTACAAAATGTCAAAATTATTATCACATTGTAGGGTATGGTCAATAAAGAAATATGTAGTAATGACTTTAAGAACCATGATTTTTTAGTCTAAGAAGCAATGGATACAAATAGGCCTGTGGGAAGCTCCCTAAGGTAACCTTGAGTTGGGGAGGGTAACGTAAAGTCATGAGTTCTTTTGGCTTTCTAGCTCTAACTACTTGACAGGTTCATGAGCAACCAGAAGCCTCTCTGAAGCAGTGAGCAAGCGCTCAGATCTTAGACTCCAAACACCACCTTCTGCAAAAAGGAGCTAAGCCTCTTTAGAGAAATGGTTGATTTTGGCTCTGGGGCAGGGAATATACAAACCACTTCTGAGGTGCCCCTATGAGAGGTGCCCTTTAAGTCTGAGAGCTTTAAACATGAAGGAGGTTGTGTCAAGAGTGTAAAAGAACTATTTTAAAGAATCTCCCATTGCAAAATCAGTGGCACAATTTGAGCATCCAAAGTATTTGGTATAAGGTTTTCCATTAGCGATTTAAAAAATATCCAAGAATTTGCTATGAAACACAAAAAAATGAAAAGCAAGATTAGCAAAAAGGAAACAAGCTATACCTTGCTTTACATCAGAGTGCCACCTAAACATCTAACATCATAATAGAATAGAAATGAGTGACTCAGGCAATCAGCAAATTAAATCTTTGATTTATAAGATTGTTGGGAAAGACATAGCATCAATGTATTTACCCTGAATTCCTTAGTACCTTCAAAGAAAAGGACACAGATTTTCCAATGGACAGAAGATGATATGTGAGCAACACTAATGGAGGGACAGCCTGACATTTGATATGGAGCAGCAGAAGGTACCCAGCACCACCTCTGAAAGATTCTTGCTCTCTATGTTAAGCTTGCATCTAATCAAATTTCTAGAGCAGGGGCTGGCAAACTTTTCTGTAAAGGGAGAAAATAAAAATATTTTGATCTTTGTGGACCATGTGCTCTCCGCTACAAATCCCTAATTCCATCATAAGGCAAAGGTAGCCACAGACAATATCTAAATAACCGGGTATAGTTGTGTTTCAATAAAACTTTATTCACAAAACCAGGGTGTAGACTAGGCTTGGCCCATGGCCACAGTGCATTGACCTTGGCCATAGACTTAACCTCCAGTCCAAAACGAGTAAGGAACACGTTATGATATCATGACATCATGAAGAAAAAGAAGAACTCTGGGGAAGGGGACATTCTACAAAGTCACCTCCCAGTTTTAAATTATACAATGAGATTAAAACTAAACACAGGTGTGAGGTCTATTCCAAAAAAGACTGAGTCAATAACAACTGAGTTCAGTGCATGACATTCAGTGGGGTCTCAGTTCAAAACAAAAGAAAATAAGAAAAAGAAACTCAAAGATATAAAATGCATTTCTGTCAAAATTGAAGAGATGTACAGATAGGTTGGATATTTTATGATGTTGAATTCTGCTATTATTATTGTTATGATTTCTATTTGAGCTTCCCTGGTGGCTCAGCTGGTAAAGAATCCACCCGCAATGCAGGAGACCTGGGTTTGATCCATGGGTTGGGAAGATCCCCTGGAGAAGGGAATAACTACCCTTCCAGGATTCTGGCCTGGAGAATGCCATGGACTATATAGTCCATGGGATCGCAAAGAGTCGGACACAACTGAGCAACTTTTACTTTATTATTCCTATTAGCATATTTGAAGTGGCAAGAGTATATGTGAGAATATGTTCTTATTATTAGGAAGAATATAAAATTTTATGTGGGTAGGGGTTCATGATGTCTTTTACTTATTTTAAAATGGTTCAAGGGGGAACATATACAGGAAAGAATAGCACATTTGACTAAATGCAAACCGTTTTTCAATATGTTTGGGGTATGAATGTCAGATATTCATTTTCTTCTTACTTTTCCGTTTTAAATTTTTCAAAATAAAATCTTAGGAGAAACATATACACATTTTCCTTTTTTCCTCTTTATTCTATTACCCATAGTCTTACTTATCTCTTTTCCCTCAGAAAACTCCAGCATATCTTCAAGTAAACATTCTTTGGCCTGACTACCTTAGTACTTGTTTTCCAAGGCATCTATACAAGCGATCCTTAGCTCCAGGTTCCTCTGGAGAGAATTTCCTTACTAACGTAATATATTCAGAAGCCAAAGAAATGAAAATCCATGTCCTGTTAGATACCTTGTTACAAGGAAAATGTGTGAATGTTTTTTATTTGGGAGGGAAAGAAGAAAGGATTAAAGACCTTGGAAGACAGTCAGAAGCATCAGGCAGAGCAGATAAAGCCATCAGAAACTGACCATTTGCTTTTCTTAATCACCAGAATGTGCTGCCAGAAATCTCCAAACCACAACCTGAGTCCTGGCCTCGCCATGCTGCTGCTGCTGCTAAGTCGCTTCAGTCGTGTCCGACTCTGTACGACCGCGTAGACAGCAGCCCACCAGGCTCCCCCATCCCTGGGATTCTCCAGGCAAGAACCCTGGAGTGGGTTGCCATTTCCTTCTCCAATGCATGAAAGTGAAAAGTGAAAGGGAAGTCGCTCAGTTGTGTCCGATTCTTCACGACCCCATGGACTGCAGCCTACCAGGCTCCTCTGTCCATGGAATTTTCCAGGCAAGAGTATTGGAGTGGGGTGCCATTGCCTTCTCCGGGCCTCACCATGAAACCTCTGTAATTCTCTCATGACTCATTAAAGAGGGCAGGGTCCCTGCCCTGCCGATTTAGATGATGCACAGAGAAGCAAGTGATGGTTTTTATTCATTTATTTTTTTTGCTTGTCAATGCTAATCCAACTTGGAATTCTAGAGATGAGCAAGCACTATCATTTAGTGGACTAGAGATACTGTCCAGGAAAAACTATGCAGAAAGGGAAAAAATTAACCTGGATTAGTTGCCTGCTCTGTGCAAGAAGGTGTGCAGAAGACGCGCTCCGACTGGTTGCTCTGCACCAGGAGCACATGGGCGTTGCTGGTCCTCTCCTGCCTCCACGGCCATCATGCTGCCTTTTGGTTCTTTCCGTAGGAGTCCAGGTCCCCACGTGAGAGCCCAGCTCCCCAGAGACCCCTGAGAAGGGCTCCCTCAAGTCTTCTCTTTCCCTGTCACATTTTTTTTTTCTCATTAAACTTTTTTTAATGGGTCTCAAATTCTGTGACAGATTTTTGGTCAAGTTGTTTTCATTAAAAAGTACTGATTTTAAAAACTAATAACTTAAACTGCCACACACAAAACATATGGTCCACAAAAACATTCTCCTTTCCTTCTGAAGGTTTTGCGATGCATTGTTATCATTAACCAGTCTTTTACTATTAAACTTAAATGGCCAGTTGAGACAAACAGTTCTGAGACCGGTCTTCCACCACTGATTAAGACTGGGGTGGCAGGTATTGGGGATAATATTCATTTAGCCTTCTGAGCTTTCTGGGCAGACTTTGTGACCTTGCCAGCTCCAGCTGCCTTCTTGTCCACTGCTTTGATGACACCCACAGCGACTGTCTGTCTCATGTCACGCACAGCAAAACGGCCCATGGGAGGGTAGTCAGAGAAGCTCTCAACACACATGGGCTTGCCAGGAACCATATCAACGATGGCAGCATCACCAGATTTCAGGAATTTAGGGCCATCTTCCAGCTTTTTCCCAGAACGACGATCAATCTTCTCCTTCAGCTCAGCAAACTTGCAAGCAATATGAGCTGTGTGACAATCTAGCACAGGTGCACAGCCAGCACTGATTTGGCCTGGATGGTTCAAAATAATCACCTGAGCTGTGAAGCCAGCAGCTTCCATGGGTGGATCATTTTTGCTGTCACCGGCCACATTGCCACGACGAACATCTTTGACAGACACGTTCTTGACATTGAAGCCCACATGGTCCCCAGGAAGGGCTTCACTCAGCGCTTCATGGTGCATTTCTACAGACTTAACTTCAGTTGTTACATTGACTGGAGCAAAGGTGATCACCATGCCAGGTTTGAGAACACCAGTCTCCACACAACCCACAAGGACAGTACCAATACCACCAATTTTATAGACATCCTGGAGAGGCAAACACAAGGGTTTGTCACTTGGGCGAGTTGGTGGCAGGATGCAATCCAGAGCTTCAAGCAGGGTGGTTCCACTGGCATTGCCGTCCTTATGGGTGACTCTCCATCCCTTGAACCATGGCATGTTAGCACTTGGCTCCAGAATGTTGTCACCATTCCAGCCAGAAAGTGGCACAAACGCTACTATGTCCGGGTTGTAGCCAATTTTCTTAATGTAGGTGCTGACTTCCTTAACAATTTCCTCATATCTCTTCTGACTGTAGGGTGGCTCAGTGGAATCCATTTTGTTAACTCCAATAATTAGTTGTTTCACACCCAGAGTGTAAGCCATAAGGGCATGCTCACGGGTCTGCCCATTCTTGGAGATACTGGCTTCAAATTCACCAACACCAGCAGCAACAATCAGGACAGCACAGTCAGCCTGGGATGTCCCTGTAATCATGTTTTTGATGAAGTCTTTGTGTCCTGGGGCATCAGTGATGGTAACATAGTACTTGCTGGTCTCAAATTTCCACAGGGAGATATCAATGGTGATACCATGCTCACGTTCAGCTTTCAGTTTGTCCAAGACCAAGGCATATTTGAAGGAGCCCTTTCCCATCTCGGCAGCCTCCTTCTCGAACTTCTCAATTGTTCTCTTGTCGATTCCGTCACATTTGTAGATCAGATGGCCAGTCGTGGTAGACTTCCCTGAATCTATGTGCCCAATGACAACGATGTTGATGTGGGTCTTCTCCTTTCCCATTTTGGCTTAGGTTTAACTGTGGTTTTCACGACACCTGTATCCTGGCAGCAAACTCGTTGCGAAAAAGCTCCCTGCCACATTTTTTCCCCCCCTTTTATTGTTTTTGCCATACAATGCCATGATATCACCATGGGTTTACATATGCTCCCCATCCAGAACCCCCCTCCCTCCTCCCTCCCTCCTCGCTCCCCCCGGGAAATCTCGATGCACCAGCCCCAAGCATCAATCCTGGGCTGGCGATTGATTACACATATGATAATTAACATGTTTCAATGCCATTCTCCCACACCATCCCACCCTTACCCTCATCCACAGAGTCCACAAGTCTATTCTACACATCTGCGTTCCTTTTGCTGTCTCGCATGTTGGGTTCTCGTTACCATCTTTCTAAATTCCATATATATGTGTTAATATACTGTATTGTTGTTTTTGCTTCTGGCTTACTTCACTCTGGATAATGGGCTCCAGTTTCGCCCATCTGAGTAGAACTGCTTCAAATGAATTTTTTTTTAATGCTGAGTAATATTCCATTGTGTATATGTACCACAGCTTTCTTATCCATTCGTCAGTTGATGGGCATCTAGGTTGCTTCCATGTCCTGGCTATTGTAAACAAAGCAGCGATGAACATTGGGGTACACATGCTCTTTCAATTCTGGTTTCCTCAGTGTATATGCCCAGCAGTGGGATTGCTGGGTCATATGGCAGGACTATTTGCAGCTTTTTAAGGAACCTCCACACTGTTTTCCATAGTGGCTGTACTAGTTTGCATTCCCACCAACAGTGTAAGAGAGTTCCCTTTTCTCCACATCCTCTCCAGCATTTATTGCTTATAGATTTTTGGATTACAGCCATTCTGACTGGTGTAAAGTGGTACCTCATTGTGGTTTTGAATTGCATTTCTCTGATAATGAGTGATGTTGAGCATCTTTTCATGTGTTTGTTAGCCATTTTTATGTCTTCTTTGGAGAAATGTCTGTTAAGTTCTTTGGCCCACTTTTTGATTGGGTTGTTTATTTTTCTAGAATGGAGCTGCAGGAGTTGCTTGTATATTTTTGAGATGAATTGTTTGTCTGTTGCTTCATTGGCTATTATTTTCTCCCATTCTGAAGGCTGTCTTTTCACCTTGCTTATAGTTTCCTTTGTTGTGCAGAAGCTTTTAATTCTAATTAGGTCCCATTTGTTTATTCGTGTTTTTATTTCCAATATTCTGGGAGGTGGGTCATGGAGATCCCGCTTTGGTTTATGTCAGAGAGGGTTTTGCCTATGTTATCCTCTAGGAGTTTTATAGTTTCTGGTCTTATGCTTAGATCTTTGATCCATTTTGAGTTTATCTTTGTGTATGGTGTTAGAAAGTGTTCTAGTTTCATTCTTTTACAAGCGGCTGTCCAGTTTTCCCAGCACCACTTGTTAAAGAGGTTGTCTTTTCTCCATTGTATATTCTTGCCTCCTTTGTCAAAGATAAGGTGTCCATAGATGTGTGGATGTATCTCTGGGCTTTCTATTCTGTTCCATTGATCTATATTTCTGTCTTTGTGCCAGTACCATACTGTCTAAATGACTGTGGATTTGTAGTATAGCCTAATGTCAGGTAGGTTGATTCCGCCAGTTCCATTCTTCTTTCTCAAGATTGCTTTGGCTGTACGAGGTTTTTTGTATTTCCATACAAATTGAGAAATTATTTGTTCTAATTCTTTGAAAAAGACCTCTGGTAGCTTGATAGGAATTGCATTGAATCTATAGATTGCTTTGGGTAGTATACTCATTTTCACTATATTGATTCTTCCGATCCACAAACACGGCACATTTCTCCATCTGTTTGTGTCCTCTTTGACTTCTTTCATCAGTGTTTTATAGTTTTCTATATACAAGTCTTTTGTTTCTTTAGGTAGAAATACTCCTAAGTATTTTATTCTTTTTGTTCCCTGTCACATTTTTAATAGTAACCATACTTGTGGAAGCAAAAGAGACACTAGAGAAGAGATGGGTGGAGCCTGGGGTGGGGGAGGCAGGGAGGAAAACTGAAGTTCAGTCTTGCTTTCCTCTGTTAACCTGGCAAGTCATTTCCCTGTGCAGCTTCCTCACCTATAAATAGAGGACGGGAGCAAACTCTGTCTTAATGTTGTGTATTTCTGACTTCCTCTTGTTCACTGGGCTTAGTGGGCTTATGTCAGGAAGTTAAAGAAAAGCAATGTTAGTGCAAATATTAGCCACAAGAACAAACACAGATAATGCATTTTAATCACCCAACCCCATAGTTTTTAAGTAAAAAGTACACTCAAGGCCTGATTTATTGTAAAGATTTTTGTTATTATCTAGTCACTAAGTCGTGTTTAACTCTTTTGGGACCCCATGGACGGTAGCCTGCCAGGCTCCTCTGTCCATGGGATTTCCCAGGCAAGAATACTGGAGTGGGCTGACATTTCCTTCTCCAGGGGATCTTTCCTGTGCAAGGACTGAAACCACATCTCATGCATTCTTTACCACTGAGTCACCAGGGAAGCACCATTGTAATGATACTATTTTTCATTAATAGCACTAAATTTCATCCTAATGTTAAGCATACAACTAATTTTTTTTTTGATTGGAAGATGAAGCTCAGACTTTGATATTTTATTTCCAGTGCACTAATAGCAATAAATAAAATTACTGTAAAAGATTTTTATTCTCAGTAATGGGGTTCAGGAGATCAGACTACATTAACAGGACCCATTGTTTCCTGGATAACAGGCATCTATCTCTGATTTCTTGTATAGCTTTGTAACATGTCTGTAAACATTTTTATTTAAATTAGTTGTAACTAATAATGTTTACAGACATGTTGCAAAGTTACACAAGATGAACACATATATAGAGAACATATTTTCAAGTTGTGACCTCAGCTGTGGGCACAGATGAACTAAATCAGGTACAATCTTTTGCATTTTTTTGGAAAGACATTTGAAACACCTTCCAAATGTATGTGTTGGTTGAAGTATGGTTGGCAAGAGCCAGGGTGAATTCCAAGGTCAAGAAACATAGTTTCTTTTTGGGCAAAGTTAACTGACTCATGTGGGAAAAGAACATGTTCCATCCACAGCTTTGCTGATTTACACCCATAGACCTAAAGAAAATTTCCAACCAGACAGAAATATTTTTAGTATTCATATTTCTCACAGTTTGGAGACCTATTGGCAACTGAGTATAGACATGGTATAGGTATGCATAATAGGGAGTTTTAAAAAAGGAGATTTAATGATACATTAAAAGTTAATTTAAAAAATATTTTCCAATGAAGTATTCACCTGAGAGATTAAAAAATCATGTAAAATGTTGGCGAGGTTAAGACAATACAGCCCCTTGTTTTAAGTTTGGTTTATTTATTTCTTCAATAAATTGGTATTGACCTGAATTCTGATAAATGAAATTGCTGGACTAAATTTTCTTTTCTATTTATTTTTCCTAAAAATACTGAATGATAAATAAAATTTACATAGATGTTCAGAAACATGATTTTCTGAAATATTGGCCATGAAGTGTGGAGTCATTCTGGAGGTTGGAATGTCTGGATTTAAATCCAAACTCTGCAATTTCTTATCTATGAACTTGAGCAAAGTTTATAAGCTCTCTAAGTATAATGAAGAATTAAGATACTAACAGTTTTACATGTCTTAGAGCATTTGGGGGATTAGATAAGTCAAAATACACAAGTTTTAGGAGTGCTTGTTGAATGGCCCTATACTAATATACTGATGGCCCTTCTTTCTGATCATCATTATTGCTATTACTGGCAGCAAGCCCATTACTCTCTCATCTCTATGAAATTATACTTAAAAACTTCAGGGATTTTTAGAACATTGACCTAAATTATCTAGAAAGCTGATTTGTGTTTAGGGCATGTTTAGTGATGGGTAGCTCAGTGGAGCTATGGTTTTTCCAGTGGTCATGTATGGATGTGAGAGTTGGACTATAAAGAAAGCTGAGCACTGAAGAATTGATGCTTTTGAACTGTGGTGTTGGAGAAGACTCTTGAGAGTCCCTTGGACTGCAAGAAGATCTAACCACTCCATCCTAAAGAAGATCAGTACTGGGTGTTCATTGGAAGGACTGATGTTGAAGCTGAAACTTCAATACTTTGGCCACCTGATATGAAGAACTGACTCACTGGAAAAGACTCTGATGCTAGGAAAGATTGAGGTCAGGAGGAAAAGGGGACAACAGAAGATGAGATGATTGGATGGCATCACTGACTCAATGGACTCCGGGAGTAGGTGATGGACAGGGAGGCCTGATGTGCTTCCATCCATGGGGTCGCAAAGAGTCGGACATGACTGAGTGACTGAACTGAACTGAACCAAGCTTGGTGGAAAAGAGTCTGCTGGCCAAGCAGGAGGTGGAGGTTCGATTCCTGGGTGGAAAAGATCTCCTGCAGAAGAAAATGGCAACCCACTCCAGTATTCTTGCCTGGGAAATCCATGGACAGGGGAGCCTGGCGGGCTATAGTCCATGGGGTTGCAAAGAATCAGACATGACTGAACTACTAAATAGCAGCAGCATTTGTACTTCTATAGAAATTGTTTTTGATAATATACAGCAGCTATAGTGGCTTACCTTGAATGTTCACTTAACGGGGAAAAACATGCCTCAAGAAACAGAACATTGCTTTGGCTGCATCTCTGTCCTTTGAGAACGACTTACATTCTGACTGGTTCCCCCTGAGGATTCACCCTCCCCGTCTCTTTGGTCCCATTTGCTGGGGTCACCATCCCAGGCTCTGTCCATTGGTGAATGTGTTTGGGGAAGAGCGACACTAGGCAAATGAAAGAGTGTGGGGGTCATGAAGCAGAGTGTGGTGTAAAACTACCATGTTCTGATTCAAAGCTGGGGGTTCTTTCCACTGCTTAGGAGAGATCTTAATTTCTAGATAAACTCAACATGGGGAAACCCGGGTTTGATCCCTGAGTCAGGAAGATCCCCTGGAGAAGGCAATGGCAACCCACTCCAGTACTCTTGCCTGAAAAATCCCATGGACTGAGAAGCCTGGTGGGCTACAGTCCATGGCATCGTAAAGAGTTGGACATGACTGAGTGACTTCATTTCTTCACTTCAACATGGGTAAGAAGGACACCTGGAGGAATATGGACGACCTGTGGGAAGGTTATTTCCTGTACATATTATGATTCTCTGTCACTCAGTCTAGCTGATCGCCACATCTTATGACCTTACGGATGCCATTGCTTTTAGATGCAATCACACTAATTCATGGCTTCATATTCTGTCTCTCTCTCTCCCCTATCTAGCAATCAATCAATCTATCTACTTACCGACATAGGCAGGTACATAAAAATCACACGTTTTGAACCAGCCACTTTGTGGAAGTGCCAAAGATGCAAACATAAATAAGATGAGAAACTTCCCTTTAAAAAGCTCAGTGTAAGCCAGAAGAAATTCACAGCTTTTATATAACATCAAAGTATAAAGAGGACCACAGATGTTTTGGGGGCTCAGGGAAGATCATCTACAAAACTGAAGATTTACAGGAAAATACTACCTACCACCATTCAACCTGCCTATTGTATGGGGATTGTATCACTTTTGGATTGTTGGCCTTAGAGCCCAGAAATCATGGCCTAAGAATCATCGCTTGTTCCTTTGTGTGACCATCGGATTCACTGAATCCCCTTGCACATTGTAGGCACTCTCCAAGTTATTGGTTGTTGAAGGAAATTAATGCCATGTGCACTTAAAAGTTGGCAAAGAGCACTCTGCTTGCTTTTCATTTCAAAATTGGTCATTCTGACAAGTTGAGATCCAGTAGGTATTCTATTATTTAAAGGAGATTTGCTTTTTGCCCAAAGGTGTGCCCATTTCTTTTGTTTCAAAAGGAGAATGGTTAAAATGCCATTACAGTTTTAAGTAGCTTTTATCGAGAAGCCAGGTTTTTCATAATTTACAGATTGAAAAGGGTTTAGCACTTCAGATAAAAATAAAGCAAAAACTTGGCTTGTCTACCTCACAGAAATTTACTTAAGCAAACAGTGGATTGTTACTTCGGGGACAATGGATTGTTTTTCCATCTATGAGAGATAAAATATGTGTGTTGTTGATGCTGTTGTCCTTTGAGGGGAAGTAGGAGAGATGTAGGTGCTTCGGCCCTTAGGTACTGAAGCTCCAAGATAGTGACCGGGGTTAATGGTGGCCTTGGCAATTCCACGAAGATGCATTGATAGGAGTGAAAAAGAGTATATTTTACATAAATTGAAAGGTGTGCCAGAGAAGGGGGGAGCCTTTCCACATTCCAAAACAGCATGTGGAGGGTGTAATTGAGTGGTCCATCTGGCCTCCTTGTGATGCGTGTGCTATTGAACAACCAACAGCTCATTAAACGCTGGTTGGCCAAGCTTCCAGACTCCCCACCAAGACCGGCTTGGTAGCAAAAATTAATAACATGTGTTGACATTAACTTGCTGAAAGAGAAAAGTAAATTTTTGTTGGACGTTTGTGTTTCATGTTCATGGGCGATAAGCTTCTGTTTAAAAGAGACTGAAAAATACTCCTTTTTTTCCTTTCTTTAACTAAGGCTTGGTTATCCGTAGAATGTTTCTGAGACTGTGAATGCCTCCATAACTAGTGCTTTCCAGATGTCTGCTTTTAATTATTTTTAAGAGGCTGGTTGTTTCAATTGCTGACTTGGAGTTTTCTTGGGGAAGGACTTGGTAACTAAAATAATTGAGCTTGATTTACTACTTTGGGGGGTTCTTTGCCCCATTCCTAAAGAAAACAGAATGAAGCTCAGTGTTTGCATAGCTGCATAAAACTGAATTGGTGAATTCATGGGGTGTTTGCTGAAAGCTTAGCTTTCCTTGAGGAGCTTGAGGAAGCTGAGGTGGGGGGAGGGGGAGCTTTAGTGCTATGTCTAGTCTTGGATTTATACGAACCTGGCAGGAGGTTTCAGGCTCTGCAGCTGTGAAGTTCACGGCTGTGACTTGCTCTCCCTCCTTTTATCCGTGATGAGCGATTTCTGGGTGTGAAGGGCTATGGAGCACAAGCGTTGCTTCCTGGGCGTGTGGAGATCCACCTGGAGAAGGAAAATGACAGCAAAGAGTGTGGTGTCCTCACACCAGCTAGCCCTGAACACAGCTCACTGGCCAGAGGAGAGGACTCAGGAAGTGGGAACACTGTTAGCAGTGTGAGGGCAAGAGGACCACACCGGGTCTCCAGGGAGGTCAGTGGTACACCGGACTATGTTCTCAGCTCTGCCTCCTGCGGGGTCTTCCCTGATACTTAGGAAACCCTACGAAATTGTACGCTTACTTTTTCTTACAGATTAGGAAGTGAAGTCAGGAGGTGAGATAGCTCATTCCACGTTGCACACGTGGGATGTGGCCATGATGGCTTTTGAGCGCAGATGCCTGAGATCAGGCTTTGATTCTGAATGTAAAAACCACTCTTTCAATGGGAAGGTTACCTGTATATAGGAGGCATGGAGAGGGCAGTGATTGTTGGGGGAGAGATGGAGAAGAACAGATAGTTTGAGAGTGGAGGGGAGGGCATTGGAGATGTGACTTTTGTCAAAGGAGGTGTGGTTAGGGTGCAAGTTCACTTTTGTACTTGAATTTAAGAAATCGTAGTTTATTTAGTTGTCTCCATGGTTGAGCTCTGCTCTTGCCCATAGACAAGTCAATAAACAGCCTGTGAACTAGGGGAGTCAAGAGCTACACAGGGAAATCCACACAGCCAGAGGCTGATGCAATCAGCAAATGAGACATAGAAGGTTATGAAAGTGCAAGGAAGTGGAGTGATTATTACAGGGGAATTGACGAAGACACCTTGACTGAGATGGCCCCTAAACCTTGGAAGATGATTCTTGAAAGAGAGAGAGAGGGTTTCAAGACAAGGGAGATAGTTTTCAAGAACTGGCTAAACCCATGCAGGCTTTCCCAGATATTTTATTCTCCTAGAAACTGGGATGACATGAGCTTTACCGTAGACAAAGTGGTTATGTGGGCACCTGGATACATTTAATATCATATAGGAACTGTATAATTGACAAATTTTCCTAACACAGAGGCAGACAGGCTTTAACAAATGATTATGATGAGTTTTTTTTTTTTTATCAATGAAGACTTTCAATTAGTCTTTTCTGCTATCACATACAGAATCCCGAAGCCTTACATATGATGCTGACTGATACAACCTGTTCTCTGAAGTGGGGCTTCTATCGTCATTGAGCACAGAAACAGCCATGTGAACAGCCATGACTTCTTTCTGCTTAGCGCTTTCATCTTAGACCCTGGGTCCCCATCCTGTTAGGGTGCATGAAACACCTCAGTGATGTCCGTAATTCCCACTTCTCTCAGAATCTTCTCTAGTACCAAGACATGGAAGCAGTAGTTCTCGGGCCTCAAGGGACACAGGTACAGTTTGAGATATTTCTCTTACTGTCCCCCTGGCATTTCAGGTTTGCAGTTCTCGGGTACTGGAAGTCTTCCTTTGAGCCTTGGAGTTTCTCTCTGGCTTCTGTGCCACAGTTGGGGTACCAGGACATGTTGCAAGGCCACATCCTTTTGGAGTGGACATGATATTCTCTTGTCAGGGGTCTTGTTGAACCCCAGGAAGCATCATAGACAACAGCGTTTGTGTTCGGACCGCTCAGGTTTCTGTGGTCTCTGTTCTTCTGTCCTGTTTCCGGGCAGGAGCATCTCTTTTGAGTCTGATGGAATGTCAGAGAGCCTGATCCTTCCTGCTTCCCTAGAATTGTATATAAAATATCTTTCTCTGTGTCTGAGGTTTCAGAGGTTGGCAAGCAGAATTCAGGATCATTATATTATGTTCTAGGATGGGCATTCCTAAGGTCAATATAATGGAGCTGATGGCTGAGATGAATGAAGAAAAGAAAGAAAACAGGGAGCTACAGGTGGGGAGTGGAGAGGATTTAGATCAAAGATCACCTCCCCTACATCTGCCCAAGGGATTCCTGCTGAACTTTGATGTCCGTCCATGTGTCCTCCTCACCATCACATCCCTCATCCGTCCCTCTGCCACTGGATAAGGACTGGGACTCAACACACATATGCCAGCTGTCCTCCTGGTGTTCAAACTTCTGCACACTCCCTCCCACATTAAACAGGGGTGATCCGTGTACCCAGGAACATTCTGCAGAAACGATGGTGTGACCTCACCCCCTGAGACGAGGTCATCAGGAGGCTCTTCCCCTCGCTCTCTCAGGTCACTCACTCGGGAATACACCCCCATCTCAGGGGGGTTCTCAAGCTGCCTGGAAAGTGGTCCTTGTCTCAGGAACTGGGTCCTCTGGCCAGGAACCAGCACAGCTTGTCAATCACATGAACAATTTGCTTGGAAGTAGATCTCGCAGCCCCAGTCAAGCCTTCTGATGGCTGTGGCTCGGCCAAGATATTTTTTGCAGCTTCAAAAGAGAATTGGAGCCCAATGTCAGCCACTGCTGAGTACAGAACCATGGAAATCATATAAGGTGATTAATGGATGTTTTCCATTAAGCCACCAGGTTTGGAGATAATTGATAATGCAGTTATGGATAATCAATATGTATTCTGGTCCCTAGAAGGGAGTTTTGTGGTAATAACAACCTAACCTGTAGGAGAAGCTTTACAAGTGGGCCGTGGTGGCAGCTGGATTGGGTGACAGTTGTAGTGAAAACTTGCATAGAAATGAAGAGATTGAGATGGCATTTGAGGAGGGTGCCCAGCAGAAGTCCAGTCTTCAGCTTCCTAGGTTTTCTTCTCTGCATTTCTTCTCTTTCTCCCAAATTCCAGTGACTAAATGCAACCCATGGCCAAAAGGCAAGGGAGCCCATTCATTTCATCCACCTGAGTTAGGTTCCTAGGCCAGAAGGCAGGTGCTCAGAGGTGGAGAGAATAGATTCAAAGAACAAAGGGAACATAGCCAGCACAAGATTACTCATTCATTTTTTCTTTCTGTTTCCACATTTGATAGTTAAACCACCAGTGATAATGTCTTGCTCAAGGTGCTACAGCCCACTGAGCCCCGTACACAGTAAAACTATCCAACTTCAGTGAGTCACAGCTTCTGCAGTGGTTCTGCAGGGAGGATAATAAGATTTGGTCGCAGATAGGTAAAGACTAGATTTAAAGATTAAACAGGTTTTGATTAGCAGCCACGTATATATCAACGTTTTAATGTGTGTGACTGCTCAGTGGCTCAGATGTGTCTGACTCTTTGTGACCTCATGGACTGTAGCCTACCAATCTATGTCTATGGGATTTTTCAGGCAAGAATACTAGAATGGGATGCCATTGCCTCCTCCAGGGGATCTTCCCCACCCAGAGATTGAATCCACATCTCCTTCATCTCCTGCATTAGCAGGCAGGTTCTTTATCACTGAGCCACCTGGTAAGTCCATACCAATGTTTTATTATCGACAAAACTGAATTATTTAATCACAATATAGATAGCAGTTCATTTATATTTCCATCATTTTCTAGGTGGTACAACGATATAAGGACTTCCCAGCACAGTGATAAAGAATCCACCTGAAACCCAGGAGATATGAGTTTGACTCCCGGGTCTGGAAGATCCCCTGGAGAAGGAAATAGCAACCCACTCCAGTATTCTTGCCTGGAGAATCCCATGGACAGAGAAACCTAGTGGGCCACAGTCCATGGGGTTGCAAAAGAGTTGGACATGAGAGCGACTTAACAACAAATAAAAATATAAAGATTTGTAGAACATGACTTTTTTTTTTGGCAAGGAGTTTAATTTTTTATTTGGAAGACAAAGCAGCATTAGACTAGTGCCAAGAGTTGCAGTATATATGAAAAAGCAGCATGAGTATTCAGCAAAGAACCAATCACTGTAGATGGATGTAAGGTATGAGAAGTTTGAGCTGTCCATCTTTCTTTCCTTCCTTCCTCCTTTCTATCCATTCATTCTTACTTCCATCCTCTATTCACCTAACTTGCCTAAATGTTTATGCATTTGTCCTAAGCAGAATTCTGTCCTTGGTCCTGAAGAGACAGATGTGAATAAGGGACATTTCCTGTCCCCACGAAATATTGACAAAAAATACTTAAGAAGCAAGTGAAGATGTTCTCTCTAAAACATTTTCAGAATGGTATAAAATGCCAGGGTTAATCTTATATGTCAATGTGGCTGAACTACGGTGCTATCATTTGGTCAAACGTTAGTCTAGATGTTACTATGAAGGTATTTTGTAGATGTGATTAATATTTAGAATCAGTTGAATTTAAGAAAAGGAGATTACCCTTGATAATGTGGGTGGGCATCCTTCTATCAAGTTTAAGGCCTTATGAACAGAAATGAAGTTTCCTGGGGAAGAAGGAATTGCTTCAAAACTGTGATATAATAATTCTGAGTTCTAGCCTGCGCTACAGATTTCAGGCTCAGGATTGTTTGCAGTCTGTGGGCTTACCCTACAGATTTTGAACTTGCCAGCCTTCTACATCATGGGAGTCAATTTCTTTACATAAATCATTTCAGTCTTTCTGGAAAGACAGAAATAAACAAAAGCTTATACCTAGGTTGGCAATGTCACAAGAAAAGAAAAAGCCTTCAGCAACAATCAACAAGAGTACACAGTAGGGAGAGCTCTGAGTTGAATGGTGTGTCAATTTTCTGTCTGAGACTGCATCTTTGAAGTAAATGATCTGCCTCATGGGAGATGTGTTTCATTTTTGATTTGCTGAAGATTCATTTTATGTTAAAGCTTTACCTTTTAGATCTGACCTTGTTTACAGTGGTGGTAGAGATCAGAAGGTATGGGAGTATAGTGACAGATGGTGTCACTCAGAGGATGGTTTGAGACCCTAATTCTGTTGTGAATCAGTAACAAGTACTGACACAGACCAGGGAAAATGGCTTCACTTCCCAAGTCTAATAATTTTTTAAAATCAATAATCAGGCTGCTCTGGGTCTTAGTTGTGGCATATGGGATCTAGTCCCCGACCAGGGATTGAACCTGGGCCCCTTGCATTGGGAATGCAGAGTCTTAGCCACTGGACCACCAGGGAAGTTTCTTAACAATGCTTCTTTTTTTAATCTCTTAAAAATTGCTTTGTTTGAATTCCATTGTTGAAACCTTGTATCTTTATTATAAAAATATGAAAAATACAAAGCAAATTAGAAAGAAGAAAAAGCAATAATCAGCCAGTCAGTTCAGTCACTCAGTCATGTCCAACTCTTTGCAACCCCATGGGCTACAGCACGCCAGGCCTCCCTGTCCATCACCAACTCCCGGAACTTACTCAGACTCATGTCCATTGAGTCAGTGATAACGTTCCACCATCTCATCCTCTGTCATCCCCTTCTCCTCCTGCCTTTAATCTTTTCCAGCATCAGGGTCTTTTCAAATGAGTCAGCTCTTCTCATCAGGTGGCCAAAGTATTGGAATTTTAACTTTAGCCTCAGTCCTTTGAATGAATATTCAGGACTGATTTCCTTTAAGATCGACTGGCTGGCTCCCCTTATAGTCGAAGGGACTAGTCGAAGGGACTCTCAAAAGTCCCTTCGACTCTCCAGTACCACAGTTCAAAAGCATCAATTCTTTGGCACTCAGCTTTCTTTATAGTCCAACTCTCACATCCATACATGACAACTGGGAAAACCATAGCTTTGACTAGACAGATATTTGTTGACAAAGTAGTGTCTCTGCTTTTAAAATATGCTATCTAGATTGGTCATATCTTTTCTTCCAAGGAGCAAGCATCTTTTAATTTCATGGCTGCAGTCACCATTTGCAGTGATTTTGGAGCCCCCCAAAATAAAGTCTGTCACTGTTTCCATTGTTTCTGCATCTATTTGCCATGAAGTGATGGGACCTGATGCCATGATCTTCGTTTTCTGAATGTTGAGCTTTAATCCAACTTTTTCACTCTCCTCTTTCACTTTCATCAAGAGGCTCTTTAGTTCTTCTCTACTTTCTCTCATAAAGGTGGTGTCAAATGCATATCTGAGGTTGTTGATATTTCCCCCAGCAATCTTAATTCCAATTTGTGCTTCATCCAGACCAGCATTTCATATGATGTAGTCTGTATATAAGTTAAATAAGCAGGGTGACAACATTCAGCCTTGATGTACTCCTTTTCCAATTTGGAAGCAGTCTTTTGTTTCATGTCCAGTTCTAACTGTTGCTTCTTGACATGCATACAGATTTCTTAAGACACAGGTCAGATGGTCTGATATTCCCATCTCTTGAAGAATTTTCCACAGTTTGCTGTGATCCATACAGTCAAAGGCTTTGGTGTAATCAATAAAGCAAAAGTAGATGTTTTTCTGGAAGTCTCTTGCTTTTTCAATGATCCAATGAATGTTGGCAATTTGATATCTGGTTCCTCTGCCTTTTCTAAATCCAACTTGAACATCTGGAAGTTCACTGGTGAAGTCTTGCTTGGAGAATTTCGAGCATTACTTTGCTAGGGTGTGAGATGAGTGCAATACTACTACAATCTAATCAGCTCTACTAGTGAGACAGTATTTCCTTAAATAAGTTACGGAAGTTTTTACATAGAGCCATCTAATGATTCAACCTTGACTTTATTTTTTTCATTTAGCTTCATATTCCATCTATTTTCTCATCTATGCACTCACTCATTCATTCAATACTCAACCCTGGAATGTCTGCTCTGTGTCAAATACTTAGGCAGGTATTTGAGAATTCATCAGAAACAGGACAGCACAAATTCACCTATGCTTTCCATTTTTTGAGCATCTTTTAATAATCTTCTTTAATAATCAGATGTGTGTAATATACCACATTAACAAATTGAAAAATAAAAATCACATGATTATCTCAATAGATGCAGAGAAAGCCTTTGACAAAATTCAACATTCATTCATGATAAAAACCCTCCAAAAAGCAGGAATAGAAGGAAGATACCTCAACATAATAAAAGCTATATATGACAAACCCACAGCAAACATTATCCTCAATGGTGAAAAACTGGAAGCATTCCCCCTGAAATCAGGAACAAGACAAGGGTACCCACTCTCACCACTACTTTTCAACATAGTTTTGGAAGTCTTGGCCACAGCAATCAGAGCAGATAAAGAAATTAAAGGAATCCAGATTGGAAAAGAAGAAGTAAAACTCTCTCTGTTTGCAGATGACATGATCCTCTACATAGAAAACCCTAAAGACTCTACGAGAAAATTACTAGAGCTAATCAGTGAATACAGCAAAGTTTCAGGATACAAAATCAACACACAGAAATCCCTGGCATTCCTATGCACTAACAATGAGAAAACAGAAAGAGAAATTAAGGAAACAATTCCATTCACCATCGAAACAAAAAGAATAAAATACTTAGGAGTATTTCTACCTAAAGAAACAAAAGACTTGTATATAGAAAACTATTAAACACTGATGAAAGAAATCAAAGAGGACACAAACAGATGGAGAAATGTGCCGTGTTCGTGGATTGGAAGAATCAATATAGTGAAAATGAGTATACTACCCAAAGCAATCTATAGATTCAATGCAATTCCTATCAAGCTACCAGA
>ML660778.1:12674211-12824048 GCA_007570785.1 Antilocapra americana | reverse complement strand
AAAGACATGATAACCCTGTGTTTAGTGTGTCCACATTATTTTATGCTTTTTTTCTATCTTAATTTCACTGAAAGCAGAGTCAGCATACTGTTCTTATCAGGAAAGAAGAGATATAGAAATCCCACAGCGGCTGTCTTTTTTTAGTAAAGACACAGAAGCCATCGCAGGCTCCGAGGCCGTGTGGAAGGAGCACTTCTCCTCGGAGCTATAAATCTTCTAATTGTCAATCACGAAGGTAATTCCCACCCTCTTGCCCATCCTTGCTGTGTGGCCTGTTGTAACAGCACATGAAGCCTGACCGCCAGTGAGCGTCCTCTCATGAGGGTCTGAACCCAAGGCCCCTCTGCAGTCAGGCGGTCCTGAAGAACTGCCACAAGAAAAAGCCCCTCAGTCACCTGGGTGGGTTGGCCTCCTTACAGTTTGCCAAGCGGCTGCCGCTCATATAATCGCTTTGCTTTGTGGCAGTGTAATCAGGTTGACAAAAGTGGACAAGATTTTTGCAGGCAATCAAGCACACTAATTCATTTTAAAACGCTGAACAGGTGCAACTGGGACGCGTTGAAGATGGTTATTAGGCAAAAGTCGCTCAGATGAAGGCGGGCCGACATCTGTGCCTATTATCAGAGGCACAATAGAGCAGGCCCCCATGCAAATGTGAGCAGGGTCTTCCTGGAGATGGGGCAGGAACCTCCTGATTTAGGACTTTCACTGCTTAGGGTAATTAACATTTGAAGGGGGAGGATACTGAATTCATCTTTTCTCTTTTTCCTGGGGATGGGTAAAGTGGAGTCTGACTTAATTAATAAAGGCAGTAACTCCAGGCACTCACATAATCCAATGTTAACTGTAGCTGAACAAGAACAGTTTAATGAAGTCTTTGTGATTTAAATCCCACGAAGCCTGGTTGCCCACCATCCTTGGGTTTCTGGGAGCATCTTTGTTGCCCATCATACAGACAAGCTTCAGGTTTGATCCCTGGGTTGGCAAGATCCCCTGGGAAAGAAAATGGCAACCCATTCCAGTATTCTTGCCTGGAGAATCCCATGCACAGAGGAGCCTGGTGGAATATAGTCCGTGGGGTTGCATAGAGTCTACACGACTGAATGACTGAGCATCATCAGAGACATTTCATTGCCATGGTGCCAACTGGAATTGTAAATAAACCTTAAGAGATCTGCTCCATCTTTGGCCTTGTAGATGAGGACCGAGGCAAGTCCAAAGTCTGATAGCACAATGTCAGTTATAAATGTTTGTGAAGTTGTGACACTTACGTTTAAAAAGCATTGACTTTTTTTCCCAAAAAAATGATTGTCTCAGATATATTCTTTAAAAGATGGAATTGCATAGAAGGAAAAAAAATAAAAAATATGAGTTTTGTAATGGGATGGTTCTAGATTCAACTCCCAGCTTCAGAATTAATGTGTAAGGTCCCTCACAGAGCCATCTCTAATTGTGTGTCCATTCAGATGGTTCTGTTTTAGCAACTGGGAATGTGGAGGGGGAAAATAAATGGTTATACTTATATACCAGATAGTGTTGGTGGGAGTGAAACAGGACTCCTCACTCTGACTGATGCAGTTCCTTAAGAGTAAGGAGCATCAATATTAAGAAATCCAAATCAAAACTACAATGAGGTACAACCTCACATTTGTCAGAATGTCCATCATCAAAAACTCTACAAACAATAAATGTTAGACAGAATGTGGAGAAAAGGGAACCCTCTTGCACAATTGGTAGAAATGTAAACTGATACAGCCACTATGGAGAACAGTATGAAGATTTCTTTAAAAACTAATAATAATACTACAATATAACCCAGTAATCCAGCTACAGGGTATATACCATGAGAAACCCATAATTCGAAAAGATACAGGTACACTAATGTTCATTGCAGCACTGTTTATAATAACCAGGACATGGAAGCAACCTAGATATCCATTGACAGATGAACGGGTAAAGAAGTTGTGATACATATATACAATGGAATATTACTCAACCATAAAAAGGAATGGATTAGAGTCAGTTCTACTGAGGTGGATGGATGTAGAGCCTGTTAGAGAGTGAAGTAAATCAGAAAAACAAATATCATATGTTAATGCATATATATGAAATCTAGAAAACTAGTACTGATGAACCTATCTGCAGGGTAGGAATAGAGACGCAGATATGGAGAACAGACCTGTGGACACGGCAGGGGAGGGGGATGACACGTACATTACCGTGTGTAAAATGGACAGCCAGTGGGAATTTGCTGTATGTGTGTGTATGACGCAGGGAGCTCAACCTGGTGCTCTGTGACAACCTAGAAATGTAGGATGGGGTGGAGAATGGAGGGAGGCTGAGGAGGGAGAGAACGCATACGTACTTATGGCTGATTCATGTTGTTGAATGGCAGAAATCCACAAGACATTGTAAAGCAATTATCTTCTAAAAAAATAAATGAGTAAGGAGTGTGTCCTATGACTATGTTGTTATGCAAAAAGGAGTATACTTTAATCTTTATTCTGCTCCTTGTTTTTAAAATATTTTAATGAAATGTGACATATGTATAGTAATATATACAAATCTTCGGTATATAAGTCAATGAATTTTATACAGTTACAACCTAGTTAGCTACTTTACTGATCAACTGTAGAATATTTCCAACTTGTCAGAATGCTCTTTTGTGCCCTTTTCCATTTAAGTCTCCTTGAAGTAATTATCATTCTTAATCCTATCACCATAGATTATTTTGCCTAATTCATAGAGTATTCACTATTTTCATGAGGTACACTATGATGTTGTGTTTGCATATAGATGGTTATTTTTTGTTGCTATGTAATAGTTCATTGCATGTATGTAAAACTGTGGAAGTGTCAATCTCTCAATAGTGCCCAGCTCTTTGCAACACTATAGACTGTAGCCTGCCAGACTCCTCTGTCCATGGAATTCTCCAGGCAAGAATACTGGAATGGTAGCCATTCCCTTCTCCAGGGCATCCTCCTGACCCAAGGGTTGAACTCAGGTCTCCAGCATTGCAGGCAGATTCTTTACCATCTGAGCCATCAGGGAAGCCCTGGTGGCATTGTATGCATAGACCACAGTTTATTTATTCATTCTCCAATTGATATATGGGCAATTGAGTTATTTCCAACTTTGTTCAGTAATGTGCAACTAAGTGAAACAGTCTGTCTTGGGAGTCATGCTTGTTGAGATACATTGTGTTTTGTCTTTGGCAGATACGTCCAAGACCAGATTATGGTAATACTGACACTGGTCATGCCCACACTATTTACTATGTGCTAGGTCCATGGGGTCGCGAAGAGTCGGACACGACTGAGTGACTTCCCTTTCACTTTTCACTTTCATGCATTGGAGAAGGCAATGGCAACCCACTCCAGTGTTCTTGCCTGGAGAATCCCAGGGACAGGGGAGCCTGGTGGGCTGCAGTCCATGGGGTCACGAACAGTCAGACAAGACTGAGCGACTTCACTTTCACTTTTCACTGTCATGCATTGGAGAAGGCAATGGCAACCCACTCCAGTGTTCTTGCCTGGAGAATCCCAGGGACCGGGTAACCTGGTGGGCTGCCGTCTATGGGGTCGCACAGAGTCAGACACAACTGAGGCGACTTGGAAGCACCAGCACCAGCAGCAGGCCCTATTTTAAGTTTTTATAAAGCTTAACTATTTTTTCTTTTACAGAAATACAAAGAAATAGTACAATTAATCTCTCAGTAATTTCAACAAAGAGACTGATAGACTGAAGAATTCTTCCAAGATTAGTCAACTATGGACCAGTTTGCAAGTGGAGGTTCTCACACCTTTCATTGCACACAAGTATTCTCTCCAGAACACTCTTGTAACTCATAAGTCATTCCTCAGGTCTGCTGCAGCTGCTATGTGCTAAGCTTTGTGGTATGCCCCTGATTTCAAAATTCTTTTTTCTCTATTTTTATATGTTTGCTTCCTTTTTACTGATTCCTTTGCTATTATTTATTTTTATGCAGGGAAAAATAACTATATTCATTCTCCTTATGTTGCTGAGCCTTTAAAACTTAATTTTGTAAATCAATGGCTTGAGAAATTATTCGGAATTTTAAAGAGGCAGTGTGATTACAGATCTTCCTCAACTGACAATGAGGTTATAAGGTAAACCTAGCCTAGGTTGATAAGATGATAAATTGAAAATACATATATTAGGACTTCCCTGGTGGTCCAGTGGTTAAGAATCCACTTGCCAATGCAGGGGACATGAGTTCAATCCCTGGTTCAGGAAGATACCATATGCCACAGAGCAAATAAGCCCATGCATCACAACTACTGAAGTCTCTGTGCCTAGAACCAGTTCTCTGCAACAACAGAAGCCACAGCAATGAGAAGCCACAGCAATGAGAAGCCCACTCACCACAGTGAATAGTAGGCCCCATTTGCCACAACTAGAGAAAGCCCATATGCAGCAACGAGACCCAGGACAGTCAAAAATAAATAATAAAGAAAGAAAATACAGGTACCATAGAATATCATAGTTCATCCTAGACTAACAAGTGAATATCCTAACATGTTCACAACACTCACATTAGCCTATAGTTGGGGAAAATCATCTAACACAAAGCCTATTTGATAATCAGTTCAATCACTCAGCCTTGTCTGACTCTTTGCGACCCCATGGACTGCAGCACGCCAGGCCTCCCTGTCCAGCACCAACTCCCGGAACTTACTCAAACTCATGTCCTTTGAGTCAGTGATGCCATCCAACCATCTCATCCTCTGTTGTCCCCTTCTCCTCCTGCACTCAATCTTTCCCAGCATCAGGGTCTTTTTAAACGAGTCAGTTCTTTGCATCAGGTGGCCAAAGTATTGGAGTTTCAGCTTCAGCATCAGTCCTTCCAATGAACATTCAGGACTGATTTTCTTTAGGATTGACTGGTAGGATTGATTTGATAATCAAGTATTGAATATCTCCTGAAACTTATTGACTACTGTACCAAAAGTGAAAACTAGAGTGGTTGTCTAGATACAGAGTGGTTGTCAATGTTTAGGTTGTTTGACTTTGTGGCTGTGGAGCTGACGAGAGCTATAGCTCACTACTTGTGTTCAGCTTCTTGAGAGAGTATCGGACCACACATCGCTGGTCTGGGAGAAGATCCAGATTCAAAATTTGAAGTATTGTTTCTACTGAATGCATATTGCTTTTGCATCATTGTAAAGTCTTGGTCTGCACATATTTCATGATTGTGTACAGCATCTTGGAGTTAATGGAGATCTTTCTATAAGCAAGATCACTTAACCATCTTATAGATGAAGTGATTAAGCATCTGGAATTCAATATCTTATTTGATTAAAGGGGACAATCACAGCTTGAGCACAAGCCCTCAGATGGCAAACCCAGCTCCTCCGTGGCTATGGATAGGTTTTCCAGTTTTGAAATTTAAAATAGTCTTCAATATGATTCTCATCACAAATACTTCTAGACTTAGAGTGCAGAAATCATGGATATTTTTTTCACTAAGATGGTTTTCTTTTCCACTCATATATCAGAGACTTTTAGATGTATAAATGTTCTTGTCTTATATAATGCATGACTCAAAATTATAAATGATGAATGTCTCAGAGTAATTTAGTCAGGAAGTGGAAAGGAAAAGATAATTTTTACGATATAACTACATTTCTGATAAACGTAGATGTTAGTGATATTCCTCTAAATTTAAAAGCCTCACCTCTTTCGGTTTGAATTATTTATTCCTTTTGAGATCATCTTTAACACTGCAAATGACCAGGACTTTAAATGAAAAGTGCATGCAGATTTGGGCAGGAAACACTGCTCAGGAATGCATTTCCTCACTGTGAACACTTCATTCAATTATCACACATCTGAAGCTGAAATACATCAAGTTCCTTTAACTTGGCAAAGACAGGATTTAAGGTCCCTTTATATTATACCAGTTTACTTTTGATGTAAAAGCACAGTATTATTGTTGAATGGGCCTTACTTGTTACCAGGTTAACATTGTCCGTGTTCCTGGTGCAGACTGAAGCTCTGAGGTGTGCACTTGACTCTAGTTCACTGAGAGGTGAGGTCAAGGGTCAAGGATTGCACTCCTCAGCTAAAGCAGGGAACTGAGCGAGTTATTTAACCCCTGCAGTTCTGCTCCTGTAAAATGAGTGAATTGGGCTCACAAGTTATTTTTTTTCTAATATTTTATTGAAGTATGAAAGCGAGGTGAAAATTATTCAGTCATGTTCGATTCTTTGCCACTCATAGTCCATGGAATTCTCCAAGCCAGAATACTGGAATGAATGCCTAGTCCTTTCTCTAGGGCACCTTCCCAACCCAGGAATTGAACCTAGGTCTGCCACATTGCAGGCGGATTCTTTACCAGCTGAGCCACCAGGGAAGCCTTTATTGAAGTATAGTTGATTTATAATGGTGTGTTAATTTCTGCTGACTGCAAGGAGATCCAGACAGTCAATCCTAAAGGAAATCAGTCCTGAATATTCATCGGAAGGGCTGATGCTGAAGCTGAAACTCCAATACTTTGGCCACCTAATGCAGAGAACTGACTCATTTGAAAAGACGCTTATGCTGGGAAGGATTGAGGGCAGGAGGAGAAGGGGGCGACAGAGGATGAGATGGTTGGATGGCATCACTGACTCAGTGGACATGAGTTTGTGATAGATGGGGAGTTGGTGATAGATGGGGAAGGCTGGGCGTGGTGCAGTCCATTGGGTTGCAGAGTCAGACATGAGTGAGCGACTAAACTGAACTGAACTTCTTTTGTAGGGCAAAGTGACTCAGTTGTACATAAATATATATTCTTTTTCATATTCTTTCAATTCTGGTTAATCACAGGATATTGAATATTGTTCCCTGTGCTATTCAGTAGAACCTCGTTGTTCATCCATTCTAAAGTAATAGTTTGCATCCACTAATCCCAAACTCCCAATCTTTCCCTCCCCACCCACCATCGCCTTTGGCAATCACAAGCCTGCTCTCTGTTTCTGTGGTCTGCTTTTTGTTTCATAGATGTGTTCATTTTTGTCACGTATTAGATTCCATATAAAAGTGATATCATACAGTATTTGTCTTTCTCTGTCTGACTGACTTTGCTTAATATGATAATCCCTAGGTCCATTCATGGTGCTGCAAATGTCATTGTTTCACACTTTTTTGTGACTTATATTTCATTGTATATATGTACCACATCTTTTTTATCCATTCCTCTGTCCATGAACATTTAGGTTGCTTTGAAGTCTTGGCTGCTGTGAACAGTGCTGTTAGGAATATAGGGGTCACTCTTTAGGAGGTAAGGCACAGCCGTCCACTGATGTGAGGTAGGGCTGCACATTTCTTGCCGAACTTCCTTTCAATTTGTTATAGGGGAAACATATAACTGCTAAAAACTGCTAAAAAAAAAAATCAAGCAAAAAATTTATTCATTGTAAAACCCCAAAGTCATCTTAAAATGTCGCATAATGTTTGTGACTTTCTCAAGAAAGCCTTCTGATGACAAAATCCACATCTGATCCAGTCACCCACCCCGACACTTAAAATGCATAGTGCTCCAAGCTAAGCTTGAGACAAACACTTTCCTTAAAGTGCTGTGTCTTCTCTGGGATCAAAAATACCAGAGAAGATGCAGTATTTAAAATTGGTTTTTATTTTTAAAGAAGTAGAACCGCCCTAAATAGAACTGTTGTTGGAGGTGCTCCGGAGTCAGATCCTGGATTTTGCCTGGATTTCGTTTCCCTTCTATTAGTGGGGTCACCTGTATGACATGTTATTTCAGCCCCTGGAACAAGCCTCCCTTCTTCTCTTGTAGAAGGGGGGCCTTATAAGCCCCTCGTCACGGTTTTTATTAAGGACCGGAATCTTAGACATTTGCCTGGCACACAGCAGTCTCCAGGATGGTAGTGACTGTTTTCAACAGCTTTGTGGACAGACATCCACTGAGGACAGATAGGAGAAGACCATGTGTGCCCGTCTCTATAGATCCTGGTGTGTGAACTGGCAAGATTTTGGGGCCACACCAGGGAGATCTGGACACACGTAGCTTGTCCACACACTGGGCCCCGTTCTGGCAGCTCTGGGTCTCCAGGTCCCTGTTTGTGTTCTCTGATCTCACGGTAACCCTGCACCCACGACTGTGATGAACTGCTGTGTACAATGAAGGTTTTTTGAAACCATTAGTTAAGTCATCTTAAACAAATATTTCTTTAAACCTCAGAGTCTGGTATTTGAACCTTGACCTCCTCAGATAGAAGGCATCAGCAGCCCCTGCTCCTTGTCTAGGCTACCTGCCTCCAGGGGGGTGGCCCTCGGGTTGCGACCCAGAAGCTCAGGCTGGGGGCCACAGGGGTGAGCGTGCAGTTCTCAGCCCTCTGAAAGCAATGTTCTCTTGAGGCTGTATTGAGACTCAAGAGAAGAACACATCAGTTCTCCTTAATTTTGGTTATTTTGAAATGATTTAATACTCTGAGTGCATTGGTATCATTATAGAAAATACTTTGTCTTGATTTCAGGGCGGAATTGTTTTCTTTTTCATTTAAGAAGCCTTGATCTGCATGCAAGTACGTGTTCCACTTTTCAAATCTAATTCTAGAGAAAGGGAAAAGATGTTTATAGTTGTGGTGAAACTCCTGATTGGATGCAGCTCTATGATGGTTAGCTCTGATTTTGGTTAGATCCCTTCTCAGAACTGCAATTTCCATTGTGAAAAATACCTTCACCCCTCTGTCCCCGGGTTATGAAGGAATGTTGTCTGTGTCTTCTGCAGGACCTGAGCCAAGCGTTGCCAAGTCACAGAGAACACAGGTTAGACGTCCCCTTTACACCTCAAAATTCCCTCACTGCTTCCCATGAAATGTGGGATTTGATCCAAACTCTCTGCAGTGATGGACAAACCTTGCTGAACCTGCCCTGTCAACTTTTTCAAAGCCCATTTAACCCATCTTCTTTCTCTTCTGCTCCAGCCCAGATTCCTTCTTAGAATTCTTTGAAGCAAACCTTGTCCCTGCCTCAGGGAATTTGCCTAACCTGTTGAGCCACTTTGATCAGGTCCTCAGAGTGATTGTCTCCTCAAAGTGGTCCTGTCCTACACGTCTAGTTAAAATTATCTCACTATTACTGGGCATCCTCTCATCAATCACATCCCATCCTTCCTGAATCTGCTGGCGGCCTCATTATTCCTCCAAGCTCTTATCCACAACCTACGTTACATTACATGTTCAGTTGCTTACTTTTGGCTTCCTTTGCTGGAATACATGCTGTGGGAGTGTTGTTACTGATCTGTCTTTTTCAATGTTATGTCCCCAGGGCTCTGCCTATAGTACAGTTTCAGTAAATATTTTTGGGTGAATAAACTAATTTTTTGCAGAAAAATTAAATTGAATATAATATTTTTGAATGAAATTTGATGTATATACTTTCACCATGTGATATGTATATATGTACATAAATTTTGAATGGGGAGAACTCATACTGAATACTTTTCTTAAAATTTCTGAAACAGAATGATTTCTCTGGAAGACAGCATTTGGCAAGATCTTAACGCGCTGGTAAAGTTTTACATGAGCATTCATTCTATAAACATTTTCAGGGAACCTGCAATATAATGGACAGTTGTGTAAGTCTCTCGGATTAAAATGTGAATTAGATATTTTTCTCCACTAGATGGGATTAGGCAAAAACAAATGATGAGAAATATGATTGGTGCTATAGTGGAAGAAGACATATTGGTGGTTCAAAACATATTCAACAGCTAGCTTTTAGGAATAACATTTGATGACATGCTCAGCTTTTTAATAAATGACAAATAGAAACTGAAAATAACCTAAATTCTTACCCATGTTAAAATACTGTTCTTTAATGTTCAGTTAGATGTTTGACAAACAGTTTATTTCTTTTTTTTTTTTTCATTTTTTTTTTTTATTATTGTTTTTGCCATACATTGTCATGATATCACCATGGGTTTACATATGCTTCCCCTCCGGGTCCCCCCTCCCTCCTCCCTCCCCCCCTGGAAATCTCGCTGCACCAGTCCCGAGCATCAATCCTGGGCTGGCGATTGATTAGACACATGACAATTAACATGCTTCAATGCCCTTCTCCCATCTCATCCCACCCTTACCCTCATCCACAAAGTCCACAAGTCTATTCTATACATCTGCGTTCCTTTTGTTGTCTCCCATGTTGGGTTCTCGTTACTGTCTTTCTAAATTCCATATATATGTGTTAATATACTGTATTGTTGTTTTTGCTTCTGGCTTACTTCACTCTGGATAATGGGCTCCAGTTTCGTCCATCTGAGTAGAATTGCTTCAAATGAATTTTTTTTTAATGCTGAGCAATATTCCATTGTGTATATATACCACAGCTTTCTTATCCATTCGTCAGTTGATGGGCATCTAGGTTGCTTCCATGTCCTGGCTATTGTAAACAATGCAGCGATGAACATTGGGGTGCACGTGGCTCTTTCAATTCTGGTTTCCTCGGTGTATATGCCCAGCAGTGGGATTGCCGGGTCATATGGCAGGTCTATTTGCAGCTTTTTAAGGAACCTCCACACTGTTTTCCATAGTGGCTGTACTAGTTTGCATTCCCACCAACAGTGTAAGAGGGTTCCCTTTTCTCCACATCCTCTCCAGCATTTATTGCTTCCAAACAGTTTATTTCAAGTTGATAAAAAAAAAATGTGCACAACTCCAGGCTTCCCATCCTTTTCACTGTTCTAACGGATGTGGCATTTCTGAGAGACCAAGAGAAATAACGAGAAATGTAATAGACTCTGACCTTATGGTGAACAATAAACACCTTCCAGTCGTGTTAAGTGGATGCTAAATATATAAAGCTAATTATTTCATGCACTGGTGTCCTTCAGAGATTAAATTGTAGTTTATTTTCTGCCCGCTGTCTGTTATAGCAAAAATTATACAAGCAACTTGATCTAAAAGTAGCAGCATCTGTAAAGAATATTCTTGCTGTTAGTCTCTGAATATCTTTTTGGGGGACTTGAATTATGTTGCTAATTATTTCAAGTGTCCACTTCCCTTTGCTTGCACTGACCTGATTAATGTATAGTTCTTCACTGCAACACCTCAGCGGGATCTTTTAGAGGAGGAAACTCTGCAGCAGAATTGTCTGCACCAGAGTCAGGGCTGGAACGTTTATACCATTGAAAGGATTGCCCTGAAATGGTCATGTTCCAGTGAGAAAGCCTGAGTGAGACTTGCCTGTGCTCAGGTTTATGTCCTGGCACTGCTGACTGATGTGGGACTCCAACCAGAGTAATTAAAGGGAGTTCTGGATCTCTGCATGGAAAAAACTAGATTGCTTCTCAGTCTGATGGCTACCAAGAGGGAGAGGAAAACACAAAGAGAGGAAATTAATTCACACACTAATGAATTTTTTAATTAGTACTTAAAACTCCAAACTTCAGCAGTGTATGTCCCTGTAGGGAATGGTATAGGATGATCCAGGTAATTAGAGAGAGCAAAGATATTAAAACAACTTATGGATATAATGCAATCGAAGATGTTTGAAGGTCAATGGCAGCCATTGAACACAGGATATGAAGCTATTAAGAGAAAATATAGGTTTGATATTAGTGCTTTTTTTTTTTCTGAAAAGAAACAAGAACAACCACTAAATTTAAAATAAAGGATTACATGCCAGAACAAAGATAAATCCCTGAAAGGGCATTAAAGGCTCTTTGGCTATAAATCAGCCATTATTAATATTTTTAATTTGCTGTGTCATAAATCAATTTTTATTGTATAGTTTCCCAATAAATCTGAAAAGTTAAGCTAATGTTTTAAGGATAATTATTGCAATTTTCTGTTAAGTATGATGATGACGACGCTATACATAATAGAGCTTTAAAGAAACAATGATGTCATGGTGATGTCATTTCTTCATCTTTTATAGCATTTCTGACTATAAATGCCCCATACACTGAAAAGAGGAATGGAATTCTCAATATTTGTGTGAATATTTCCCTTCGGAAGACTTTCTTTAAAATCTAGAAATGGAAATCATACATTTGCACATATTCCAGGTCCAACTATCCAGAGTTAGGATACGACCTTCAGAAAACACATTTAAACACTGAAGAGACAAGACAACCATTCCGGAGTTCTGCCTCAGCTACCACTGCGAAAAGTTATTGATGCCAAGAGGGCAGCTTTGGTTTTAACTGGGGTGGATATTGGTCAATAGCCACTGAGGCTGGAGACACATCCTCCAACAGATCCTTCACCATTTTTGTCACAATTATGTCACCTCTGAGCCTATCCATGCTCTCCTGCTTTCCAGTCTTTGTATTCTGAAATCTGTCCAGCATCCAGTTACCAACCCATTCTTCAAAAATACCACTTCCATGATGCCTCTCTGTGGCAGAACAGAACACTTCATTAGCCTATGGGATATTTCTTAACATTTTTTTGCTCCTTGTACTGGTCTACTGCACTTTAACAAAGTATGGTAACAAAATACCACAGATAGGGAGGCTCAAACAATAGAAATTTATTTTCTCAGCGCTGGAGATCAGAAGTCCAAGATAAAAGTGTCTACAGAGTTAGTCTCCCTGAAGTTTCACTCCTTGGCATATAGACAGCTGTCTTCTCTGTGTGTCTTCACTTGGTCTTCGATCTGTGTGTCTGTGTCCTGGTCCCTTCCTCTGATAAGTACACCAATCCTGTTGGATGAGGGCCCCACACATACAACTTTAGTTATCTTAGTTACCTCTTTAAAGGCTTTTTCTCCAAAGACAAGCTAGAGTACTGCCAGTTAGGACTTCAACATATGAATTTGAAGGGAGCCAATTTAGTCCATTACACTTCTCATCCAAGCCTTCAATGACCTGACTTGTAAATTTATAATTTACATCCTGACTATGCCCGCATTGGTATTGCTGGAGGCAAGCTGGATGCGGATATCTAATCCTCACCTTCACTAAGTTTAGTGTCTGTGGACACAAGTGTAGATGCTCCAGCTGGGTCCTCCGTTTTTGCATCTGTCAGAGGGAGATCTTAGTGTGATTCACAGAGCTCCCCTCCAGCCGCTGCAGTCTCAGGGTGCCCCCTACCTTCGCTCTCCTCCTCCGCACGCTCCTCTGACCCTCTTGTTACTGTTCATATACTCAGGCATGTTTTCCACATTTGATTTTTATATCACTGAACAATATAGGCTCTATAACAATGGGGATTTTCTCTTGCATTTGTTTGTTCCTACAGAGCATGCAGCAAAATGACGTGCATTAGCATTATTGATTAACTGAAATTAAATCAAGTAAATTATTCATCAATGTTCTTGCTTTTCTGTACCACCTGGAGGTGAGTGTAGAAGAGAGTCCTTTGAAATTCTACATGTGTCCTGTAACAGCTAAGTCCTGTTTCAGGAAGAGGCGTCATTTTCTTGCAGTGGAATCATTGAACAAATGCATTCAGCTTCTTGAAAAAAATACATCTCGAGAGTCAAGGAAAGTACTTTCTGTAATTTATAGAGAATGTTTCTCTGCTTCTGAGTTCTATGTGTAGGGTTTCTAACCAGGGGCTCTCTGCTCTTGCCGCTTTCTCTGCTTTCCTCTGCTCTTGGCCATTTCTTCTGCAGATGGAAGTAATAAACAGGCATCTGTTTTAGGATAACATCTCAGAACACACGAAGGGATCCTCAGCAACGTCTTTAGAGCAAGAACATCAGCATGGCAGCTTCCATAGTCAGACGTCCTAGGTGGAGAATGTGGCGGAGTGCATGCCTTAGTTCATTTTCTCACCTCTTACCTACACAGTGCAACACACACCTGAGTGTGCACCTCACTTCTTTTGCAAGTGACTTTACTCATCCCTGCAACCATTTCCCTTTTACCCACTTGCTTGGTGCCATATCTCACTTTTCTTTTGGAAGTAGTGTCTATGCCAGGCCACCACTATCAGAGCCACAGGGACAGGGTTTTCCATGGGGGAGAAACACCTCCTGTCTGGGATGCAGGAGCCATTGCTGAAGCCCCCTTCCCACCTGAGAGGCCTGTGCAGTAGCTCACTGGGCTCTCTCTCTTCAGTTGATCTCTTCATGATGGAAGAGCAGTGGATCTGGATGGGCAGTTAGCTGTTTGTATCACCTCTGCTTTTCTGCCCCCGCATAACTGTGTACTCTTTTCCACCGTCATACAAAATCCACTTTATTCATAGACAGAACTCAAGGCTCCATCCACAGGCTGGACTCATGAGAGCCCAGCATATCTGAGCAATGTTCCATCTTCCCCATCAGATCCTGTGGGCTCCATGAAGCCCAGCAACTTACAGATGACAAGAGAAATTATCTTTGCTTCTTGGGCTCCGGGGCACACTTTATGGTCTGGTCTGGCTGTGAGACCCACTCCCCTGAGTTCTGGAGGGCAGTTACCATTCTTCTTTCTTCTGCAAGTGTGGCAGGTGCTCCCAGCCAGGACTCCACTCGTTCTGCAAGGAGCAGGGATACCAGTGCACCCTAGCCCTTCTGGGCCATTGGGTAGCAGGTGCAACTCAGACCTCCGGAACCTCAGCTGTGGCCATAAACCTTTAAGTCAATGGTCGTGGTTCCCTTGACTTTCGTGTCTTCAGATTTTCATGTATCATGTAAACACCTAAGTCAGTCATATTATTTGCATTTTTTATTAAACTTTTTATTTTGTATTCATTCTCCCCCAAATTCCTCCAATCCAGGCTGCCACAAAACACTGGGTGGAGTTCTCTGTGCTATACAGTAGGTCCTTGTTGATTATCCATTTTAAATATAGCTATGTGTACATATCCATCCCAAACTCCCTAACTATCCCTTCCCCAATCCTCCCCCAACCCCAGCAAACTTAGTTCATTCTCTTAGTTCACTCTCTAAGTCTGTGAGTCTGTTTCTATCATAAATAAGTTCATTTGCATCATGTCTTTTTAGATTCTACATATAAAGGATGTCATACAATATTTCTCCTTCTCTGTCTGACTTACTTCACTTGGTATGGCAATCTCTAGGTCATGCATGTTGCTGAAAATGGCATTATTTCATTCTTTTTGATGGCTGAGTAATATCCCATTGTATATATGTACCACATCTTATTTACTCATTCCTCTGTCAACGGACATTTAGGTCGCTTCCTTGTGTTGCCTATTGTAAACAGCGTTGCTATGAACACTGGGGTGTGTGTATCCTTTTGGATCATGTTTTGCTCTGGACATATGCCCAGGAGTAGGATTGCAAAATCATAGGTAGGTCAAGTTTTAGTTTTTTTTTCAGGACCCTCCATACTCTTCTCCACAGTGGCTGTAGCAACCAACTTATTTGCTTTTTGCTTCCAGTGCCTAGAATGGTCCTCCAGTCTTGACCGAATCCTGACTGGCACCACCAGGCACTTATTTCATGTAAATCCCATGAGACCAGCGTGACTCGCCCCTTTCAGGGGTAACCATGCCTGTCACTGTCACACTTAACCATGTCCCTGAGTGAGCTGAGGGTCCTAGAAGATGGAAACCTGTGCCTCTTACTCCCACGCTGCTCCTACTGACACAGGCTTGATGGACAAGAGCCCAGTGAGCTCATCTGTGGTCACACAGCTCATGAGAGGCAAATAAAATTCAAGTTTGGGGTCAGCAGATGCAACCTATGATACACAGGATGGATAAACAAAGGCCCTGGTGTAGAGCACAGGGAACTCTATTTGATATCCTGGGATAAACCAGAGTGGAAATGAATATGAAAAAGAATGTCCAGACGTGTATAACTGAGTCATTTTGCCATGGAGCAGAAATAAGCATAACACTGTAAATCAACTACACTGAGTACAAAAGAAATTGATTAAAAATATTAGAGTTCTGATCAATCTGATTCTCAAATTTATTCATATTCCTAACCAGCCTATTTTCCATTAAAAGTTAATTTTAAGATTTTTATTTGAGGACAAGTCAAAAAAATTGGGAAAAATCCTCTTAATCATGGCACAAATCATTTGATAATAAAAGTTACTAATAAGTTTGTAATACCATAGATAAAAGAACATGAACCCAAATGCTGCAAACTAATGAGATTTATCTTTGGATTACCTCTACTTTATTGTTTCCTTAAATGTTTGTCTACTATGAAGACGTGGCTCCAGTTCCACAATTTATCCTTAGCACATTATTTTGTTTCACAAATAAGCAGCCTGAGCTCGCCTGCTGCATTTAGGGCAGAGCCGTGTGCTCCAAGACAAGGAGAGGAGGCATGCCCTTCCCCATCCTTCACGTCTGTGCAGAGCAGGAGCCGACAAGGTGAGAGTACACAGCTCAGAGTGCTCCCTGCAGCGTAAATCTTCAGAGAAAGCCTTTCTAGCAGAGGAGACTCTGCCCTCCAAATGGCCTGCGTGGAGCACGCATATGCTGCGTGACATAAATCCCGTATCAAGGGAGCTCTGTTTAAAGGTGAAAGCTGCCACATCTCTTAGGTTTCTACTCTCTTACCCTGATGAGATTTTCTAGACCCCACACCTCTTTTATCTTTATATGTTTCTAATTTCTTTTGCAATGAATATAGGAAATCTCTCTTCAGTAAGTTTGAGTTGGGTAATTTAACTCAATGACACTTAATCCATGTTTTAAAGGAATTAGGGCAAGAAGAGAGAGTGGAAAAAGCGTACCTCTCAATGCACATCAAAAATTAATTTTGACTTTGTAGATGAAGAAGGGAAACCACCAATGAAATGGACTAGGCTTGATGCCAGGATAAATCTTTACTGCTGATATTACTTCCTCTGAATTAAAATATTATCTTAAATTATTGATCTGGTTTTCCTTTTGGAAATTATTCTACAAGACAGCTTTCTAAACCTGAACAGTACAAAAAATCCCTAAAAATATTACAAATATGATATCTATGTTATTACTTAATGTCCCTGTAGATAGTGTTAATTTTTCCAGTTTTAAAAGTATAATTTTATTTGAATTATTTTATTGTTGACATGGAAAATTCCACTAATAGAAGTTATTTGAAGCAAAGAATTTGAGTCAATCAATTTGTTTAGATGCTATAAGAATTTTGAAGTCTAAATAATCTTTTAGACAAAATATTTCTTCTCTGTCTTTTCTTGACATAATTTTATTTATTATGCATGTTATTATTGCCAGAACAATGCCTTTAAAATTGCATATCTGTGTGCTGGTCACCTAGTCTAAAATGTCCAGTGGTTCCATACTTCTTACTATGTTGTTCTGAATTCCTGTGCTCGTGCTCAAGTTCTTCATAAGTGGACTCTATCTGCCTAAGACAGGCATTTGTCCTGTGGTGCTACCACTCAGGAGTATGCCCTCCCCCAAATGTGCATCCTCCTCTCTGCTCCCTTCCTGTCCTGGTCAGACCATTTTTCTTTGCAAAGTGTATATTTTTTTCCATTTAAGTAGAGTGGGCATTCCAAACCAGCCACCTGAAGGTCAGTGAGGCCATCAGAGTTATTTAGTTTGACTCACATGTGTGTGTCTGTCTGTTTCTTTGCATATGAGATCTGTCTGGTCTGAAAAGTTCTGATAGCAGAACCCAGGCTCCCTATGCTGAACTGACCAGCATGAAGCCACTTCTTGTGTTGAATGCATGACTGATCTTTTGAAAGCATTTGCTTCTGAGTCTTGAATTCTATAGAGCCTATGAAACTCATAATAACTGAACATACATCTCATTTAGGGAAATTTAGACTTTGTCCAAGGAATTCCAAGACCTCCTTCAATGCTGAAGAGCAGACTAGGCAGAGACTGCAGATTACACACGGATTAGTTTGAATAGGTTGAATGTTATGGCGTCTAGGGCTTCCCTTGTAGCTCAGTCAGTAAAGAATCAACCTGCAGTGCAGGAGACCTGGGTTCGATCCCTGGGTTGGGAAGATCCCCTGAAGAAGGAATGGCAACCCACTCCAGTATCCTTGCCTGGAAAATCTCACCGACAGGGGAGCCTGGTGGGCTGCAGTCCATGGGGGTCTCAAAGAGTCGGGCATAACTAAGCGACTAACACTTACTTACACTTATGGCTTCTAAGAGACTAGGACTGACAGGCAGTTCAGATTACAGACCTGTGATTAGCATGTTGTTAAAGCTAAAGAAGCATTGTTAATTGAATGCTTTCAGTTTCTCTGATTTTCCTATTAAGCCTATTTCCCAGCACTTGTTGTGTGCTTTGATTTAAAACATTCCAAATGCCTAGGGTATAGAGATCAGACAAAGACCCTGAAAAACAAAACAAAACAAAATCAAACCTTAGAATGGGGGATGGAGACATAAAAAGATAGTAATTCACAGCCCCGTGCATTGAGCCACTGCTGAAACACTTTACAGAGGGAAGGAGGGTTTGACTCAATGGGAGATGATCCTCACAAACTCCTGGATGGTGGTTTGGGAGTGTTCTGAATTGCTTTATTAAGGAGAAAGCAGCTAAAACCCAGAGACCTCAAGGAATGAGTCAAATAGCTCCCCTTGGAGGTGGAGGAGGACTTACTGCAAGTCCTCTGACACCCGTGCGGCTTTGTTTAAACTGTGTCAATGAATCGGTTTTCCGTGGGGACCTCTCCTCCCCTTTCCAGCTGCCCGTGCACCCCACAGCTGTGCCCAGTTCACAGCTGGTTACACGTGGACCACTGTGGGGGCAGGGCGGGGCGCGGGAGGCCACTGTGAGGGCCAGTGGAGCCAGCGCCCCCTTGTCTTCCGGAATGGTGGGGGAACAGAACCACGAGCCCGCTCCCCCCGCCTCCCCTGGCCCCAGCGGTATTCTAGGCAGGTAAGAACTGGAGTCCATTTTCAGGTGGAGGAGCTTGCCTATCACTCCTAACCTACCAAACTCAGGATGGTACTCACAATTTAAGTTACAAGCGAAGAGGGAGACCTAGGTAAAGATCTAAACTCACATACAAAGTGGAATCTTTTAATCAACACTGAAGCAAATTTCTTCTAATTAGTGAAAGGCTTTTATGTTACTTTCCTTTATGCCAACTAGTTTTTCTAGAGAAAAAAAAAAAGGAATTTATATTCCCTGACATATGCATTTAGAATGGATTGGGAAAAGAGGAATTTTGCAGGAGAGAATAATATGAATAATATGAAGATAAATCTATTATTTTCTGTGTGGCATCATTACTAGTCACAGTATTTGTTTCCAGAAAATGAAAGGTGTCCAGTTACAACTTTCTGATTCTTAACTCCATTGAGGATTTATATTTTAACCTTTAAGAGAGAAAATTTGAAACAGCAAATGACTTTATTGTGACTAAGTAACATACCAAGTGTGCCTGCTCTGAGTACGCCATTGAAAAAATTCATTTGATAATGAATTTAATTCATTATTTTCTTCCTATTAGAATCATTAAATATGCAACCTTTTCTTTCAAAGAACTGATTACGGGGGGCAAAAGTCTTACAGTTTTTACTTATCACCATCCCTTCAAATTTACATTATAATGAATCATTTACAGGCAACCTAAAATCCAGAGCAAATAAGCTGAATTGAAGGCTGAATTTTGCAGTTTTATTTGTGTCTTTATCTCAGGGAGTGAGTGGTCATCTTGAGAAGCCAGGGCACAGTGTCTCCCATCATCAAGGCATGCTTTCCCGTCTTGTACATAATGAGAAAAGGATGCTAATAGCCTCTCAGAAGCAGAACCCTTCACAGGCTGGACTGGCCACCTCAGCACTGTCATCAAGATGAGTCTGTTTGTTACCCCCCAGGGCGGTGGGGATGCAGGGATTAGGTTCATGTGCGCATGCGCAGGGCCAGTGGGCAGGAGCTAGCGTGTTTCTCCTGAAGGATTCAAGTCCACTCTCCTTGGCTGCCTGGGGCAGCAGCTCTTCCATTGGCTCTTTTAGAATCAGCAGGTGGAGCAGGAGGCTGTGAGTAAAGGTGCTCTTTGTCGTGAGACGTGAGCACGGGCCTGGTCTCTGTGACGCACTTCGCGCACCTGTCACTCCCCGGCCTCTGTGGATCGTCTCTGTAGGTGCAATTGTTCCGGGGGCCTCCTTCTCCTCCGTCAGTTCAATTCAGTTGCTCAGCCGTGTCTGACTCTTTGTGACCCCGTGGACTGCCTCACACCAGGCCTCCCTGTCCATCACCAAATCCCGGAGTTTACTCAAACTCATGTCCATTGAGTTGGTGATGCTATCCGACCATCTCATCCTCTGTCGTCTTCATCTCCTCCTGCCTTCCATCTTTCCCAACATCAGGGTCTTTTCTAATGAGTCAATTCTTCACATCAGGTGGCCAAAGTATTGGAGTTTCAGCTTAAGCGTCAATCCTTCCAATGAATATCCAGGACTGATTTCCTTTAGGATGGACTGATTGGATCTCCCTGCTGTCCATGGGACTCTCAAGAGTCTTTTCCAACACCACAGTTCAAAAGCATCAATTCTTTGACACTCAGCTTTCTTTATAGTCCAAATCTCACATCCATTCCTGACTACTGGAAAAACCATAGCTTTAACTAGATGCACCTTTGTTGGTAAAGTAATGTTTCTGCTTTTTAATATGCTGTCTAGGTTGGCCATACCTTTTCTTCCAAGGAGTAAGTGTCTTTTAATTTCATGGCTGCAGTCATCATCTGCAGTGATTTTGGAGTCCCCTCAAAATAAAGTCTGTCATTGTTTCCATTGTTTCCCCGTATATTTGCCATGAAGTGATAAGACCAGATGCCAGGATCTTAGTTTTCTGAATGTTGAATTTTAAGCCAACTTGCTCACTCTCCTCTTTCACTTTCTTAAAGAGGCTTTTAGTTCTTCTTTGCTTTCTGCCATAATGGTGGTGTCATCTGCATATCTGAGGTTATTGATACTTCTCCCAGCAATCTTGATTCCAGCTTGTGCTTTCTCCAGCCCAGCATTTCTCATGATATACTCTGCATATAAGTTAAATAAGCAGGGTGACAATATACAGCCTTAACATACTCCTTTCCCGATTTGGAAATAATCTGTTGTTCCGTGTCCAGTTCTAACTGTTGCTTCTTGACCTGCATACAGATTTCTCAGGAGGCAGGTCAGGTGGTCTGGTATTTCTATCTGTTGAAGAATTTTCCACAGTTTGTTGTGATCCACATGGCCAAAGGCTTTGGCATAGTCAATAAAGCAAAAATAGATATTTTGGGGAGCTCTCTTGCTTTTTCTATGATCCAGAAGGTGCCAGCAATTTGATCTCTGGTTCCTCTGCCTTTTTGAAATCCAGCTTGAACATCTGGAAGTTCATGGCTCATGTACTGTTGGAACTTGGCTTGGAGAATTTGGAGCATTACTTTGCTAGTGTGTGAGTGCACTTGTGTGGTAGTTTGAACATTCTTTGGCATTGTGTTTCTTTGGGATTGGAATGGAAACTGACCTTTCCAGTCCTGTGGCCACTGCTGAGCTTTCTAGATTTGCTGGCATATTGAGTGCAGCGCTTTCACAGCATCATCTTTTAGGATTTGAAATAGCTCTACTGGAATTCCACCACCTCCACTAGCTTCATTAGTAGTGATGGTTCCTAAGGCCGATCTTTGAGCCTCCTTCTCCTACACATGCATATATGTGCTTGTTGCACACATGTGTGCTCCCCCTCTGCCCCACCACACACACACACACACATACACACACACACTCACTTTTACAGCTAAACTCCATGTTTCCGTCCAGAGGTGCGTCATTCTCTCCCGGGAGCTGAGCACCTCCCCTGAGGTCCTCCCATCACTCACTGGTCCCATGGTGACCCCGTGGTTTCATACTTGCCTGCACAGCCATTTCTTTGAGTACAGTGTGAGGTTTTTGCACATGGGAACTGAGGACCTTGCAGTTTCTGTCTTTATAAATCGGGACCCACATGAGCTTAGCATGCACAAGCAGGTCTCCCTTGGATTAGTCCAAAGGACTCCGTATGCAGACGCAGCCTCCTGCCGTGGAGCAGACTCTCCTCTGGTGGGTGACATCTCTCTAGAGGGGCTGAAAGGCTCTGTTCCTAGTTTCTGTCTCACCAGGCTGTGAGCGAGACTGTAGGAGGGGTTCAGGTGTGAGAGAGAGGTAGAAGACGCCAGATTTCCAAAATGAATCTTTACCCTTGGTTGTCTTAATGATTTCCTAGTGCCTCTGAATGTACCCACTTTAAGATCTAATCTGCTGTAAAAGTCCTTTTTGTTTTTCCAAAAGGGTGATTTTACGCAAAATCAATTTGCTGAAAGCTGTTTTAAATATGGTCTAAGTTTATGGCCATAGGTATTCTCTTTTACTTTGCATTTTAAGTTTTTAGAGAGGGTTTGGCCTTCTCTTGTTGCCAATTAAACAGCTGGTCTGCAGAGCTGGCAGCCTTCTACAATCTCTGCTTGAGCAGAAGATTGAAGGAAAATTGCAATGCTCTCGTTTACACCACAACTGCTATTAGTCATAGGACCATTCGGAGTATTTCCTGAATAAGGGTGTTTCAGGCCACTGGGGAAATGCAGGAGGAGACCAGGAGACAGGAGCAGAGTGCAGAGGGGTGGGGATAGGAGGGGAAGGGTAGGGGTGGGAGGGGTAGGGGTAGCGGTTTTCAGTTCTGAACCAGGTTTCGGGAGCCTCTGCCCACTGCTGGGGAGTAGTGCATGCAGACCTTTTGCTGGTCTGTATCTGTATTTTATTTGCTTTCTTTCTAAAGAGGATATCTTTTCATATTCAAGTTTTGAATGAATATTGAAAATAAGAAGGCTTTTAGGAAGATGCATGGCTTATAGAGGTGAATATTAAGCCCTTGCAATGACTGTGCCTGGAAGATGTGGCGCCTCATTTGGTTGTGGACTCTGCTGGTTTTGAAGACCCATCAACTTCAAACACTTTACAGAAACAACAGGTGTGATGAGGTTCATGTTTTCTCAGCCACTTCACATTCAGTATAGTCTGTTAACAGAGACTTCTGTGGTGGTCCAGTAGTTAAGACTCCATGCTTCCAGTGTAGGGGCTGCAGGTTTGATCCCTAGTTGGGGAATTAAGATCCCACATGCAGAAGGACATGGCCAAAATATTGAAAAAAAAAATCTAAAAAATAGTATACTCTGTTATGTTACAGTTTTCTGTGTGTCTTTCATTATATGGTCTATTGTTTAACCTTTTACACTTGGTATTTCGGTTTTTAAAAGACCTCATTGAGTTAAGTATGTAATAAATGATACAACTAAACTGTAAAATTTGACATCTTGACTTATTTCTTCAACAGTGACATTATGACCAAGTCAATATACATCCATCACCCTCAAGCTCCTCAACCCTCCCCCACCCTCAGGCACCTGATGTTGTGACTTTTATTTTAAAGATTAGGCCACACGTATGGGAGCCAAGCAGGATGCAGTCTTTCTTGGCCGGCAGAAGGGGTCTCTTCCTTCACTCAGAAAAATTATTTTGAGATCCATTCACTCATATTTCATATATCATTAATTCATTCTTTTTTATTACTGAGTAATATTCAGTGTTTGAATATGCCACGATTTACTTATCTGTTTATATATTTTGTTGAAAAGGCAAGGAATAAAAAGTTGATTCATTCAAAAAACACATTAAATACCTATAATGTGCTAGATAGTCTGTATTAATTTATTTTGCTATATAATAGGTCCTTGTTGGTTATTCATTTTGAATATAGCAATGTATACATGACCTTCCCAAACTTCCTAACTATCGTTTCCCACCAGCAAGCATAAGCTCATTTTTCAAGTCTGTGAGTCTCTTTCTATTTCGTAAGTAAGTTCATTTATATCATTTCTTTTAATTTAATTTTATTTTTTTTTCACATTATCTATTTCTTTTTTTTTTTTAATTTTCTTTACTTTATTGTGTTGGTTTTGCCATACAATGACATGAAACCGCCATGGGTTTACATATGCTCCCCCTCCAGAACCCCACTCCCTCCTCCCTCCCGATTCCCTCCCCTTGGGACATCTCCGTGCACCAGCCCCGAGCATCAAACCTGGGCTGGTGATTGATTTCACATTTGATAATTAACATGTTTCAATGCCATTCTCCCATATCATCCCTCTTCCACAGAGTCCACGAGTCTGTTCTATACATCTGCGTTCCTTTTGCTGTCTCGCATGCAGGGTTCTCATTACCATCTTTCTAAATTCCATATATATGCATTAGTATACTGTATTGTTGTTTTTCCTTCTGGCTTACTTCACTCTGGATAATAGGCTTCAGTTCCGTCTACCTGAGTAGAACTGATTCAAAGGAATTTTTTTTTTAATGCTGAGTAGTATTCCATTGTGTATATGTACCACAGCTTTCTTATCCATTCATCAGTTGATGGGCATCTAGGTTGCTTCCATGTCCTGGCTATTGTAAACAATGCAGCGATGAACATTGGGGTACACATGCTCTTTCAATTCTGGTTTCCTCGGTGTATATGCCCAGCAGTGGGATTGCTGGGTCATATGGCAGGTCTATTTGCAGTATTTTAAGGAACCTCCACACTGTTTTCCATAGTGGCTGTACTAGTTTGCATTCCCACCAACAGTGTAAGAGAGTTCCCTTTTCTCCACATCCTCTCCAGCATTTATTGCTTGTAGATTTTTGGATTGCAGTCATTCTGAGCGGTGTAAAGTGGTACCTCATTGTGGTTTTGATTTGCATTTCTCTGATAATGAGTGATGTTGAGCATCTTTTCATGTGTTTGTTAGCCATTTTTATGTCTTCTTTGGAGAAATGTCTGTTGAGTTCTTTGGCCCACTTTTTGATTGGGTCGTCTATTTTTCTAGAATGGAGCTGCAGGAGTTGCTTGTATATTTTTGAGATTAATTGTTTGTCCGTTGCTTCTTTGGCTATTATTTTCTCCCATTCTGAAGGCTGTCTTTCTTTTTAGAGTCCACGTGTAAAGGGTGTGATATGATGTTTCTCCTTCTCTGTCTGACTTCACTCATTGTGACACTCTCTAGGTCCATTGCTGCAAATGGCATTATTTCAATCTTTTCAATGACTGAGTAATATTCCATTGTGTATATATATATATATACCATATCTTCATTATTTGTTCTTCTGACAGTGAACATTTAGGTTGCTTCCATGTCTTGGCTATTGTAAACAGTGCTGCAATGAATACCAGGGTGCATGTATCATTTTGGATCATGTTTTTCTCCAGATATATGCCTAGGAGTGGCATTGCAGGGTTATATGGTATTTCTATTTTTAGTTTTTTCAGGAACCTCTAAACTCTTCTCTGTATGGCAACCCACTCTAATATGCTTGCCTGGAGAATCCCACGGACAAGGAGCCTGGCAGTCTATAGTCCATGGGATCACAAGTATTGGACATGACTTAGCGATTAAGTCAGTTCAGTCAGTTCAGTCACTCAGTCGTGTCTGATTCTATGGACTGCAGCAGGCCAGGCCAGGCCTCCCTGTCCATCACCAACTCTCAGAGTTTACCCAAATTCATGTCCACTGAGTTTGAGTTTAGCAACTAAACCACCACCATACTGTTCTGCATAGTGGCTGTACCAATTTACATTCCCACCAACAATATAGGAGGGTTCCCTTTTCTCCATATCCTCTCTGGCATTTGTTTTTTATGGATTTTTTGATGGTAGCCATTCTAACTGATGTGAGGTGATATCTCATTGTCATTTCGACTTGAATTTTTCTAATAACTAGTGATGTTGAACATATTTTCATGTGATTACTGGCTATCTGTATATCCTCTTTAGAGAAATGTCTATTCAGGTCTTCTGCCCATTTTTTGAGTGGGTTCTTTGTTTTGATGCTGTTCAGTGTCATAAGCTGTTTGTAAATTTTGGAGACTAATCCCTTATCAGTCACATTTTTTACAAATGTTTTCTCCGAATCTATGATTTGTTTTTTCATTTTGTTTGTTGCTTCCTTTGCTGTGCAAAAGCTTTTGAGTTTAAGTAGGTCCCATTTGTTTATTTTTGTTTTATTTCCATTATTCTGGGAGATGGATTGAAAAAAAGATGTTGCTGTGATTTATGTCAGTGAGTGTCATGCCTATGTTTTCCTCTAGGAGTCTTACCATGTTCCGTCTCACATTTAGATGTTTACCTGTTTATCTTCTGATGGGCATTTACGTGGTTTCCAGCTTTGAGCTCTTAAACAAACAAAGCTGTTATGCATGTGATAGACAAGTTGTAGATGGGAACATTTATTCACTTCTTCTGGGTAAAAGCAAATAACCAAAAAAGAATGGAATTAGTGTTTTATGTGGTGGGTATATGTTTACTTAAAGTGCTAGGTCATTTTCTCTGAGGCCGTGTCATTGTGTGCAGAAGTTTCTGGCTGCTCAGTATTCTGGCAGTGTTGCAAATTTCAGCCTTTCTAAAAGGTATGTAGTTCTCTTGCACTGCTTTTTAATTTGTGATTTCTTAATGACTAATGACGCTGAGCATCTTTTCATATGCTTATCTGTAATCAGTACATCATCTTTTGTGAAGTATATGTTCAAATACATCGCTCTTTTTCTTCTGACCTTTGTCTTCTTATCTTAGTTCTGGGAATTCTCTATGTATTGATAGATACATGTCCTTTGTCAGAGACACATGATTTACAAATACTTTCTAAGGGTCTAAGGCTTGTTTTTCATTTTCTTCATAGAATCTTTCAAAGAACAGATGTTTTTAATTTTAATAAGGTCCACAGAATAGAAAGAGTTGACTGAGAATAAGTCCAAAATGGAAACCACAAATTCCAGACATGAAAAATGGACCTTGTGTACTTGACAACTGGGGTCAGCTGTATCTCAAGACAGTCAAACTCAGACAGGCCGATAGCCAAAATGTTCTTCATTTTTTCCATCATACCAATTTTAAATGGACCATATGATTCACAGCCCCAGTGGAGTTATATGCTTCTTGATTTGGGAACTAAATTCAAGACACATAGCTACTATTTTTAAGTTATATAGAAAACATAAGCACTGAGATTATTCTAATATCAAGTTTCAAATGATCAGAAAATACACTTTCTGAGACTGAGTGAAAAGGCCTGGGAAACAAGCCATGTAAATGTGCAGTGTTATAGAAGTGAACTATATTAAGCAATTCTAAAAATAAAATAAATATATATATATAAAGTAATTCTCAGGTGATGGCACATTAGGAATTTGTTTTATTTTCAGCTTTTATTGCTAGTTTTTTGTTTGTTTGTTTTACCAAGTTAGACTTCTCTTTGTATGGCAAAGGGTCCTGAAGCCCCATTGGGACAGAGAGGCCAGTATAAACGCACATTTTAGTCATATCTGCATGGACATCATCCCATGAGAGTAAAGCTGAAATGCGGGTCTTATTATGAAGGCATCATAACAAAATATTGTGAAAAATGTTTGAGATATTTCTACAGGCTACTTTTTTCTGAAAACATGGGAAATTTTACACAAGAACATTTTCAGGATTCCATACAAGGGATTTGGTATCACAGTTTAAGGAGTCACAGTGATGGAACCAGAATGATGAATGAGAGACAGAGAAAGAGGAAGGAAGGGAGGGAGGGAGGAAAGGTGGATAATAACAGTAAGCAAGCACTTAAATTCAGGAATGAAAATTCTTTCCATCTCATCCATTTGGATTTTAGGCCTCAAGGTAAAGCGTTTCCCCAATAGTTTACCCTAAACAAGGCAGTTTAGATAATAAACGTATTTACATGGATCATATTTACAGTAGGATTTCAGAGTAGATGGTGTTAGAGGTGACCCCGAGATTGCTGGTTTTGAAGCAGAAAGATAAGCAGTGGCTGCTCACCTTAGTATTCTGTTCCTTCAACATTGTTTCTCTAACCTTAAGACACTGCTCAGGATGGAGATGAAATTAAATAAATGCCATTGTTGAACAATTTGCAGTGACAAGACTGTGCTGTCATTGATAAGGGTCTGTCTGCTGGAAACTCCAGAAGTACTTAAGTGGAATTACCATGTGCTTTTGAACTGTGGTGTTAGAGAAGACTCTTGAGAGTCCCTTGGACAGCAAGGCGATCCAACCAGTCCATCCTAAAGGAAATCAGTCCTGAATATTCATTGGAAAGACTGATGTTGAAGCTGAAACTCCAATACTTTGGCTACTTGATGCAAAGAACTGGCTCATTGGAAAATACCCTAATGCTGGGAAAGATTGAGGTTAGGAGGAAAAGCAGACGACAGAGGATAAGATGGTTGGATGGCATCACCGACTCAATGGACATGGGTTTGGGTGGACTCCGGGAGTTGTTGATGGACAGGGAGGCCTGGTGTGCTGCAGTCCCTGGGGTCGCAAAGAGTCAGATGTGACTGAGCAGCTGAAATAACAGTAGGGAGAGAAGTTGTAAGTTTTTAAGTAGAGAGCATCTCAAATCTGTGTATCACAGTATGGGCAATACACTATGGGGGCAAGTTCGTTACATTTAACATTTTCCTTCCTCTGTTCAGAAAATTTTGCTTTGCCCATTCAGTGTGTTCCCTTTATTGAAAAAGACTTTTTTTTTTTCTCCTCAAACTGGTGTTTGGGTTTTCGTGATGCAGACTCTGAGGGTAAGGAAAAAGAAGTAGGAGTGAGGTGCAGAAGGTAAGAGTTTAAGAACCAGAGATCCATGGGCTGAAGCTGCAGGACTGGACAGGCAGTGAGAGAAATTGCAGGACATGCAGCAAATCGGAGCAGTGAAAACAGGCTACAGGAGGCAGGGTCTTCAGGGCTCGTTTTTGTTGCTCTGATGTCAACCCCATTCTGAGGTGGCAGCTTTAATGATCCTCTTTTAAATAACAGTCCTTCCATTTTCTGACATCCTGTGATTTGCCATGTACAAGGACATCTCTCTGAGGAGTTTTAAAGCAATTTACCAAATGCATACTCTCATTGATTCTGGAAGATATCACATCTGTCAAAATAAAGAAGGGTGTTGTAGAAATGGACGACTCACAGGAGAAACAGTTCTTAGACTTTGAAGAGTTGGTATTGTGGTTTAAAGACTGATCTGAAATAAAGTTGTGAACATCTTTCAGAATACAGGGAGAAAACAGAAACAAAGACCCACATCCAGGGAATTCCTGATGAACAACAACACAGAGAGAATTTAATTTATTCCAGAGAGGAAGAAGTGCTAAGGGGAAAGTGAAAAATTCAGATGACAGAAAGGATTTTTCTCAGAAAAAAATGCTAATGAGCCTTCGTCGTATTCTGGGAGCTCACCCATTGCTGGGTTCTCTTCTCTTCCTGCTCCTAGGACGATGACACGTTCCTGGCCCCTTACGGTTGGGAGGGACCATGTACTAGTTCTAGTGGGTGGATTTATGTGGAGATAATTCCAAGCCATGGCATCTAAGTGCCAGTGTGCGTCTCCAGGCTCTTCTCTTCCTGCTTTGGAACTGTGCCGTGATGATGGATGATGAAGCAGAGACTGAAGCATCCTGGGTTGCCAAGATACTGCAGGGAGATGGCCACCCCGAGCATAGCCTGGACCCTTGAGGGCCATTAACCAAATAAAAAATGCTCTTATGTTAAGATGCTGAGATATTTGTGCTGTTTGTTAGAGAGACAGAATACTTTCTTCTCTTGCTAACGCAGTTTCTTGATTTTGATATTCTATAAATTTCTTACATAATTTCTCTGCCATTTAGCAGCAAAAAATGGTAAATTGTGAGCAGAACTTTAGTATTAAGTGGGGATAGTAGCAAAAGTCTTCAATTAATGTGGAAAAGATGGTGGTATGCCCTGGGACATGGCTGTGATAACAAGAGGAGAGACTGGAAACTATTACAAATCAAATTGCCACATTAAAAGGCAAGATCAAGAGCTGATGAAACTCGTATTTAGGAAAAAAAAAATAAGCAAGCAAAGTGAAGTTGCTTGTTTTATAGGAAATTGTGAATTCTATCTTTTTGGAATTTCAAGCTTTGGAAGCCCCAAAGACCTTTTCCTCCACCTGCTTCTGCTCCCTGATAACCTGCCTGTTTCAGATGTCTCAAATAACCCCATCACCTCCACGGAAGCAGCATTTTCCACTGTGCTCTTACCTACTCAGGAGTCTGTCAAGGTGATGGTGACATTGCAGGCTACTGGTCCCCTCTCCAGACTCCAGTGAATCAGCTCCTGGAACTGTACCGTAACAAGTTTCTCAGATGAATTTTACATGCTGCAAAGCCTGAGAACTGCTCCACTAAAGACTTTTCTCATCTATTACGACCTTTCAATGGCTAGTTTCCCTGAATATATTATGTTCTGAGGTAACTCAGTGTTTCATCCTGTGTTATATTCTTATCAGCATTACAATATAGCTCACTTGGACTGAGAGTCCTTTGAACTGCAAGATCAAACCAGTCCATCCTAAAGGAAATCAACTCTGAATATTCATTGGAAGGACTGATGTGGAAATTGAAGTTCCAGTACTTTGGCCACCTGATGTGAAGAACTGACTCATTGGCAAAGACTCTGATGCTGGGAAAGATTGAAGGCAGGAGGAGAAGGGGATGACAGAGGATGAGATGGTTGGATGGCATCACCGACTCAATGGACATGAATTTGAGCAATCCTGGAGACAAATAAGGACAGGGAAGACTGGAGTGCTGCAGTCCGTGGGGTCACAAAGAGTCAGATGCGACTTTGTGACTAAACAACAACAGAAAAGCTGACTTAGATCAGTATGAGAAGCCAAATATTTTTCCAGATGAGGTAATCTGTCAGAGGACAGAGGGAGCTACTATTGAAGAACAGTGCATGGACTAACTCTTCTGTTATAAAAATCACCCTGATGTTTGCAAATGCATATCCAATTTTAGATCTAAAAATTATGTGAGGTTAAGTCATTGCTTTGTAGTCGTACTATGTACCCTGTTTATCTGATAAGCTACCATGATTATTTGCTATAATTCTAGATGATATTAATAAACTAGCACATCTATCAGAAACGTGGCTGATCACTTATTACAATGACCCAAAGGAACTGGTGTATATGTGTGTGTGTGTGTGTGTGAGAGAGAGAGAAAGAGAGAGATGCAGTAACCATGTACAGAATACTTAGGAGAGAACACCTCAGGCTTTCCTGATTGTCCTGTCTTGTTTTGCAGATCCTTTGAATAGGTTGCCAGCTAAGCAGACCAACAACAAAAGATTGTGAGAGCTGGAGACTTCCTGCTCGTTGTGGTTGTCAGGATTAAAGGTGTATGGGTGAGACTATAGCGGGAAGAAAAGACTGAGGCAAAACAGAAAGCAAGGAGAAGCTTGAAAAAGGAGTTATGCACCAGAAAAGAAAACATGCTCCTTACAGACACACCTACCTTCTACAGGCAAATTTCAAGTCCTCTGTACTTCTGAAAAATCAGACAGGTTGCCCTGGATATGTTTGGTAATAAAAACCAAAGAGAATTTCATTTCATTTTTTTTTTCCCATAGAGGAGGGAATAATTTGAACTTCTGGGGTGGGAAGCACCCAGGAGAAATGAGGTGGTAAACTTGGTATGTTTTGAGGGAAGATTGGAGCAAACCCCCCGCCCTTTTTTTTTTGTTGTTGTTGAAGGAATGAAGTAGCTGTTTATTTCTTCCTGGAATTTTGGGGAAGGTCTCGAATGCTTGTGGGGAGGTGACTGGAGAGAACGGTATACAAGACCCAGGAGGCAGAAAGGAGACCGTCTGAAAGGAAGCCCTGGGGGAATTCTCAGATATCTTTGGGAAAACTTATTTAAAATTATGAGATTGGATGTTACTATTATTATACTCTTCCATGTTGGGAGGTGGTGCTTACATGGCGGGAGGTAGCAATTAAATTCATTGTCAGAAAACTAGAATTGTACATGATTTGGAAGACAAGTTTATACCGTATCCCAAATGTCAGTGCTCCAGCCCTTCATTTCCCAATGTTTTCTGAATGACTACTGAGCCCAAGTACCGAGCACCAGGACCTCATGACACATGTTGTTGAGAGCAGAGATGCAGCTCAGCTCATGTCTAAGCCAGGTCCTGAGGATGAGCTGAGGTTGCCAGCGAGATCACGGGTGGGAGGCAGGGACTGGAGGGACTGCGGCATGGGCCATGAGTTCTACTATGAAAGAGCGCTGTGGGTGTCAGCAACAGCACCTTGCCCAATAGAGCAGGGACGAGGAACAGGAGGGTAGACCCAAGACACCCAGTTATGGAGTTTAGACACTAACCTGCCGATGGTTAAGAATTATTATTATTATTATTTGTTTTTTGGTGCTGAGAGGGGTATGAAGGTGATGAAGAATTCTATGTGATCAGATTTGCATTAAAAAATCACTCAGGTAGAGTACGAGGAACCTGCTACTTAAGCAGAAAATGTCCTTGATTTAGTCACAAAATTCAGGAAGCCCATTACCTGATGCTGGTCCGTATGAGGATGCTACTGGATGATGGAGCCTCCGTCCCTCTTGCTGTGATGGGGTTGCCACTCTCTCGGTTTTTCATGGACTAGAGACCAGGGGCAATGATAATAGAAATGCCAAGTGAAAGTGAAGTTGCTCAGTTGTGTCCAACTCTTTGTGACCCCACGGACTAGCCTACTCAGGCTCCTCCGTCCATGGGATTTTCCAGGCGAGAATACTAGAGTGGGTAGAAATACCAAGCAAGTTCAAAAAAGCCCATTCCTCTGAACTGTGTTTTTTAAATTCTCACAGTGTTTAGGAGATTCAGCAGGTGAAGCTGCATGCCAAAAGGAAAGACATGGCATTTGGCAATGAAGGTACGTGGAGACTGTCAGAATGCGTCTCTCCTGTCTGTTTCTGTCCAGGGTGGGTGGCTGCACTGTCCAAATGAGGAGCCATATCATCACGAAGAGCACGGTGAAGATTGGGAGGCAGTGTATAAGAATAGAATGAATATAGGCTTTTGGCATGAAACACACCTTAAAAAAACCTGTCAAAGTTAAATAGGCACATTGGGTTTCTTTAAGACAATGTCCTTATTTGTCTGAGACTTCAATGCAGAGCCTGTTAAAGGTCAGTTCAGTCAGTTCAGGCACTCAGTCATGTCTGACTCTTTGCAACCCCACGGACTGCAGCACGCCAGGCTTCCTTGTCCATCACCAACTTCCAGAGCTTGCTCAAACTCATGCCCATTGAGTCAGTGATGCCATCCAACGTTAAATGTCTACATAAAGGTCAATTATGTGTTGATGCGCAGAGGTGACTGTCTACTGCCTGGCATAGAGATAGATGCTTAATGGATATGAACCAAAATGGGATGATGATGATTTGTTATCTAAAAGGACTTTATATATATTGACAATAATATAGGAATACTATATAATACACTTGAAAGAAGAGAGATTTTATAGGATTTAGTTTAACTTTGTAGGATTTTCCCCAGCACTCGATTTGATACTCAGCCTTTATATCTGGGTGTCTTCTCCGCATCTCTGGTCCCCATCAGTATACAGGTGAACAATTATGTAAGGACCAGAGAAACTCTAGAGAATAAAACCCTGAGTACCATCTGAAATGCTTGTTGTCACAAAGAATTTGCTTGTCACTCTTAAGGGGTGTAGGTAATACTTCCAAAGGATGATGCAAAAGACTGGAGAGTTATATTCTATTAGCCACTAACTACCAAACTGTTTCTTTTTTTAAACAGACAGAAGTTTTGTTAGCAAATTATATAACAAAATATCAGTGATTCATGTACATATTTTTGTTCTTTTGCAAATTGCATTTTTTTCTACAGAGATTAATTTGAAAACTCTTTGTTATGGAACATCATGTACAATTTTGTATTCTGACATTTGTTGAGGATGTTATGTCTTTATACAGATGATAACTTTTCAGTTGCTTCTCATAGTTTCAGGGGGAAATGCTATTTTAGAATCTAGCCTGTACAAGGAAGATTCACAGAGTTCAGCTAGGGGATTAGGTTACTCACTCAGGTGTAATTTGGAACATTTTAAGGATTTCAAAGTTCATGAAAAAGTATGCCTCCTACATATATGTTTATATACACATATAAGTTTATAGTCATTAGAGAGGCAGTTCCTAGGCAGGTTGATAAGAAGTCCGGGGTTCCCAGAGGAGAGAAGGGTCTGAAATTCTCAAGGAAGAGGAAAGGACAAACATCTTTTTTCTTCTTCTCTACATTCATTAGTCTTGGTCACATAAAATGTTTTTTTTTCTTTAAGCCCAGAACTGATAATTACACAATAAACAACTCAGTTTAAACTCTGTAGTAAGGATTATGTAACAAGTGTATCCTGCTTGAGGACAGTTTCTCCTTCCTAAAAACCTTCTGGGTAATCCTGTCATCTTAAAACAGGATTATGGGAGTGGGTCTGGTAGGATCTTTCTATTGTTAGTTCTAATCCTATTCTCCTAAAATGTAAATTGTGGGAGTGGGCCTTGTAAAATTTTTATAATCTTGAGACATTCTTTTGATTTATTATAATAAGTAATTGAAAAAGTATATAACTCCCTTTTCTAAGACTAGTGAGAGGGGCATTCTCCATCCCCCTTCTGATATCTATGTCAGAAGCTTTCTCTGTCCCTTCACATACTGTAATAAAACTCTGCTACCCAAAAGCTCTTGAGTAATCAAGCCTGGTCCCTGGTCCAGAAGCTAAATCTTCTTCAGAGATCAAGAAACTGACACTGTTCAATGTAACCTACCAGTCATATGGTCAGTATGTATGGGAACATATTCACTTGAGGTTATTCTGTTGTAAAGTGTTGAATTAGTTAAAGTGAGTTCCCTTCTACGCTACCCCACCCCCACTTGCCCTGGACCAAAACAAAATGTCAAAGGAGCTACAGAAGTTGAGGGGTCTTCAGAGACCCTGCGCAGGATTCATTAGCACCACTGGTTGTTTATCGAAATTTGCTCAATACTACTTGAATGAAATTTAGCTAGATCTTAATGAGAATTGATGAGGGAATTTGTAAACTTGCTTTGGTTTTGGTTTTGAGGAGGCAATGATCCAGGACTCTCAACATATGCCCTTGGTGCTGATGATGGTTTTAGTTCACTCAAATGAGTTCACTCACCTATACCTGCCCATCTTGGAGCTCATCCAAACACCTGTAAAAGCCAAAATGATGTGACCAATGGATGGGGAACCTACTTAAGCATAGGACGTGAGTCACAAAGAAAACAGGGATCACTTTAAGGGGAACAGGAGCCAGTTGTGTGCATATTTTAATGGATCACTTTTAACATCTGAGATGATATTTCTTGATGATCTCTGCTGTTATTTTAGAGGTAGCAGAACACGTTTAAATGACTCCATCACACATGCTGTCTGTGAGCTCAGTCGCTTCAGTTGAGTCAGCTCTTTGCATCAGGTGGCCAAAGTATTGGAGTTTCAGGTTTAACATCAGTCCTTCCAATGAATATTCAGGACTGATTTTCTTTAGGATGGACTGGTTAGATCTCCTTGCTGTCCAAGGGACTCTCAAGAGTCTTCTCCAACACCACAGTTCAAAAGCATCAATTTTTTGGTGCTCAGCTTTCTTTATAGTCCAAGTATTATTACACATAATACTCATGCAGAGTTGTCTTTGTAAAGAATGAATGCTACATTAATCCATACAGCTTCATGTACTGAAGCTGACAATTCTCAACCCCAAAATATGTTTAACTGGAATCAATGAAAAAATTTCGATTTGACAGGAATTGATCACATCACTCACAACTGTTTCTGGTTGTCCACACAAAATCTGAAAATTTGAGGGAGAGAGATAAACCTCTCTTCCAAGTTTTAAGTGATAAGTCTAAAAATTCCAATGGTATATTCATTTCACAGCTGCGTTACCAGGCGAGCTGAATACCCATGTAAAGTTTGTAACTGTGGTGAAAGATCCCAAGTCTGAGGGTCATTCTAGGAGATGATCTCTTACAAAATTCTCGTAATTATCATCATCTCTCATGATGTTTCGGGGCCTGCTTTCTTCATGGTTGGTGTCAGATTCCTTTGAAAGTAATATGATTATATCAAGCCCTAAAAAACTTGACTTGACAGACTTCCTTCATTATAAGAATAAACATTTCTTTCAATAAATTTACAAACCCATGCACCAGATTTATAAAAACATACTTTAGCCACTTAATAGCTTTCAGAAAAGACATCTGATTCCACTTTCACCCATCACTGAGGTTCTAATTACTTTGATATAATAGCTGTGGGATTTTATTTTTTACTGATCAGACAGATTCCTCACTAATATGTAGCAGAAAAGAAACATTAGAATTCTGTTCTATTTGACAGGACTGTCATTAAAGTCAGTTGGATCCAATTTATTTTCTCCAATGCAATTGTATGAAAATATCTTTGATGTTTCTCTAGCCATATTTACGTAGGGAACCTAAATATTTGATGCGTGATGAAACCACAGAAAAAAAATAATGAATTTAACCTGCATTTATATGTTTCTATAGAGCACTGTATGAGTATGTTTCTGTTTACTCTTAGAATGATATGGGCTTATTCTCACTGCCAAGTTAATTGATTTATTTGATATCAGTTTAGTTTTTTGTATGATGCTGAACAGTGTATTTGATTTCATATCTATATTCAGTTGAAATGGTTTATATGTAGGTTAGTGTTATATTGATAACATATTAGACAAATATACAGGAGCTCTTTTATGTTGATTTCCATTGCACTGCAATCTTACTAGACCTTTAATATACCTTATGTAATATTATATGTGAAAAAGTATATATTTTATGCAATATATGTAATGTACAATATATATCTTATAATGGTATCATGCCTATCTATATGATATTACATACATTAGTGATATATCAATTTATAAATATTATACATTGCTATTATAAATATTAATATATTGATATAATTCATATTACATTATAAATTTTAAAATAGGCTTAAGAACTAAGGACTGGAAGTTTGAATTTTGACTGTTAAAGCCAATAACATTCACCCAAATTATGCATTCTCTGAGTTTAATATTCTAACTAGGGCAAAAGTTAACTGGTTCATGGGGCTGCTTTGAAGCTGAAAAAAGAAATCACTTTTTGAAAGCATTTTGTTAGCAAACCAAAGTTATACAAATATCATGAATTTAGGTTATCTCATATCCTGTTTATTTATTTATTTCTCTCACTCCAGCTAATAGTATTAACATCCCTTCAGCCTCCAAAGTTAGAAAGTTTTGAGCAATTTTTTTTCATACTCTATTTATATAGCAATATATAGCTTTGATATATTTCATTCAAGAAATAGAAGGTTGTGTGTTATGGGATAATATAAACCTAGATTAATATATTGCAAATTGAATAAATAATGATCTACTTCTAAAGTCCATAGGAAGGATAATGAGCAAATTTCAATTCAGTTGATTCCAGTGGTTTTCTAGGATTGATCACTGCTTATTAGATTAAATTATGTCTTGACTGTAGCAAGTTATAAAGATATGTATTATGTAAAATTCAGTTGGTAATACCAGGTACGCATAGAATCATTTTTCATGGAGTGGAATGCATTCTTTTAATCTTAAGCATTATCACATTTGTTAGCTAATGTCCTCTAACATTGACATGAGCAAATGGTGAGATGATCTTTTATATATATATCATAAAATATATAAATACACACTGGCCTACACTTGTACCCTGATAAAAATCAAAGCCTTTGTTTACCTATAAAATGCTTTCAGAAAGTGTGACTGTCATCAAAGTCCCATTTCTCAGGATGTCTGATATGTAGCTGGCGCTTTGTTCTTTTCCCTCTTTCAAGAACAGTTCTCTTTAATTCACATATACTTCATGGGGAATTTTGCAAATAAACTCCTTTTTAGACATTACCCAACCTCTTCTTTTTTTGAAGCATTTATTGGTGTCATGTATTGCCAGACTGGGAGCAAAACAGCAGTGAGTAGAGGGCAGGATAGATTATTCTGGAAAGATAGTGTTTTTCCATAAAGGTGGTATGATGTGTGTCTGTCTGTGTGTGTTTCATGTCTATTGAAGTCAACACAGAAAGGATGCCTTTTACAACAAAGAAAAAAACACTTTCTTGGCTACAAGGGCAGTGGTGGAGGCTGTCCAGTGGCCAGCTCAGGTTTATTTGCTTTCCTGGTGTATCATTTTTCCTCTTGTTAACCATGGCCACTTGACTCATTGTTGCAAAAATTTTGATTGTCTATTCAATGCTTTGCTGCCGTCCCCTTATTTTTTGGTAGAGGAGCCTCTCCAGGTTTTGAACAATACCCACCTTTAGTGTGATCATGCAATCAGGGAAAAGAATCACCTCCACACCCCGCATCACTGCCCATATTACAGTGTCAGTTTCGATTGCTTTAAGCTGAGTGTGGTGGTTGTTCCCTGCAGAGAGTGGTTGACGCGAAAGCTTATGACGATTCTGGTGCATGAGGAGACAGTTCCCAGGGTCACTTTGGAGAGCAGCTTTTTTCACTCTTATAAGGAGTCCTGGGAAGGGAATTTTCCTTTGGTGATGACATACATGGCCATGTGATGGGGAGGTGCTTGGAGCCGAGGCAGCCCTCAGAGAACAAAGCTGTGGACACAAGCCAGCATGCTGGAGAGGGGTCTGAGGAAAAAGGGAAAACTGTCGACCTCTGATGATCTGATCATATCTGGAAACCTCTTGTCTTTAGATTTCTTGTAATGAGAAAAAGAGTCAGTATTTTTAACCAATTGACTTGGATTTTTGTTGCCTGCAGCTGAATTTATACTAATTATACCAGAAAATTTCATAAACACAGTCAGGAAATTTAATTTTAATTTTAGGTAAATAGTTACCAATGCTGACAAGGTTTTAAAAGAACAGAATCAGAAATACTTGAAGGGTAACTTTTGTAAACTGAGAGTTAGTTGTCATTGTTTAGTTGCTAAGTTGTGTCCACCTCTTTGTGACCCCATGGACTGCAGCCTGTCAGGCTCCTCTGTCCATGTTATTTCCTTTATTCAGTGATTCATTTATTAATTTTTTTGGCTTTTTTGACAATAAGTAAGTGCTTATTATATGCCAGGATTAGTAAAATTTACACTGGGCTGCGATGCTCCAAGGACTCTTCACCATAGACTCCGTTTGAACTGGGAATCAACATCAGAGTCTAGGTGCCTTACTAAGGGGCCTCCAAGGTGATACTAGTGGTAAAGAACCTGCTTGCAATGCAGGAGACACAAGAGATGTGGGTTCGATCTCTGGGTCAGGAAGATACCCTGGAACAGGAAATAGTAACCCACTCCAGTATTCTTGCCATAGAAAATTCCACTGGCAGAGGAGCCTGGTGGGCTACAGTGCATGGGGTCAGAGAATCAAACACTATGAAGTGACTGAACACACCTCACTAAGAGCTCAGTTTCAGAGCCCACGAGACGTCTTCCAAGTTGTTAGAAGTCATTTATAGACCAAGAGCTGTAATCACCTTCCACCTCTGTGCTGGGATGCCTCCGGGTCTGCCTACTAGCTAGCTCTAGCTGTGCTGGTCACGAGATGCTGTTGTTCCAGGACTAAACATGAGGACTCTGTGTTCGGAGCTGAGCAGTTTAATTGAGCGGATCATTAAAGAGCACCGGTCGGTGAGCTTGCTAAACTGTCCAACTTAAAGCAGGAGGCTTTTTGGGTAAAGACCGGTTTCTCCTCCTGCTCTCCTGTGCTCCAGGCATGGTGACCTCACTGTCTGGGACAGAATGCTCCGCAGTGTTCGCTCCACCCTGTCTGAGCTTTTGGTGGTCAGCTAGGGCTCAGTGGTCCTGCTCAGTGGTGTTCACCATTGGGTGACTCATCAGTCCTCATCTAGGAGCTTCCCAATGCTTCCTTTTGAACCATTAAAAATGCTCTTGAAGAACATTTCTCATCTGTGATGCACTATTTTTAATTTTTTTTTTGTGGTTACCCATGACAGCTTATGGCTTTTTTTTTTTTTAAACATAGCAATCTCTGGGAGATAGTGAAGGACAGGGAAGCCTGGCATGCTGCAGCCCATGGGGTCTCAGAGAGTTGGACATGACTTAGTGACTGAACAACAACAAAACATAGCAATCTGTAGAGAAAAAGTGAAGCACATACATATTTAGAAATGCTGCCCAACAAGCGGATCATTCCACCACTCCTGGAATGCGTTAGCTTATGTCCTTCTTCTTACTCTGCTTTTACAGTGATCACTGCCTGCCATGTTTTCTAAATATCAATGACACAATGTCTTCATTCATTCCATATCTTTAATTGAGGTGATGCTTTTAAGAAGGTGATAGACTGTTTTGTAAAGTAGAATTATACTCTAAAATCTGTTGTGATTTTTCTGTAATGTCTTACGGGATGTGATCTCTGATCTCTGCACCGCCCCCCCCAACCACACACAGCCCCCTGCAGCCCCCCCTAGGTCGACAGTAGCCATTGGCAGTAGCCCTGTGCACCCCCCAATGCATCCCGGTTCCCCCCACCCCGTCCCAGTCACCCCATTCTGTCCCACTGCCTCCTGCAGCAGCTCCATTGCCTGCTGCCCTGGGTGCTGTGACCCCACTTATATTTCTAAATATAAATGTCAGCTTACTTAATTGCCAGGTCTGACAGTAGGCATTGCCAATATGCCCTTTCCTTAAATATGTTTATAATAACATTAAGACTATTGTTTTGAAGAGACTCCTCAAGAAGTACAGCCTAATTAAAGTGATCTTGAAGATCTGTTTTCAGTCTGCTTCTGTCCACTGTTTGTGGTCTCATAATTAGCTAAACACCCTCTTCACATAATGAAAGTAGAAATCTTTCAGGCATGTACCTACTGGCTCTCGGTAAGGATGCTTAGAATATTTCTGAAGAGAGGAGTCACAGCACAAAGGAAGAATGTTAAATACCTTTTGAGGAAACCTTCCATATTTCTAAAGAATGACCTAAATCTGGATCGAAACTAATCAACAAATTGATCAGATGCCTATTATGTAAAATGTCCTATACTGTATAAAAAATATAAATGTGATGCCAAATGAGTCTCTGTGTTAACAGGGGGCTAGTTAGTTACTCTCATGATGAAAATTGTTAATTGGAAATACAAATCCTGCATAACACACTTTAAGATAAAAGTCATAATTAAGAGAAACACAGAAGAGGGCTTGTCTGTGAAGTCTGCAAGTTTGGTTAAATGGAATGAGATTTCCAGATGGAAGGACTGGTGACCCTGGTTCAAGCTCTTCCACCCCTGACTAGCTTAGCATTTCTAGTCATTAGGTTTTTTTCTCTGTAAAATGAGGGAAAGTCTAGCAGTTTTGCAGTTGACATGAGAATTAAGCAGACAGCGTTACACACACACACACAGAGTTTATTTGTGGTGCTCCCCAGACTCCAATCCTCATCTCTGAAAATTATGACCCATGTTTTCACTTGATTATTTATTTATCTAATGGACATTTCTTGAACACTGGAGCACTTGAGTGGCTGCTGTGGTGAAAAGGGGCAGGTGCTGGGGCATCTGAAGGTGGAGGGCGTGGGGTGGGGGTTGCTGTTAAGGTGTCTCTGGGGCCACCCGCATTCCAGAGTTTGGGGGTCAGTGGATGCTGGTTTCCAGAGCCAACACCTAACATGGACCAACACAGCCTCTCCACTCGAGGGGCTCCCAGGTGCTCCCCACAGGAACCTCCAGAACCCCCGTGAAGCTGGCTTCCCATAGCTGGAAGGACATCGGGATATCCCCTCCAGCCTTCCTTTTCTTTTTCTCTATTCCTTTCTTTTCTCTCCTTCCTTCTTTTCTTCCTTCTTCCTTCATTCCTTTCTTTCTCACTGAAGTACAATTAATTTACAATGTTGTGCTAATTTCTCTTATACAGCAAAGTGACTCCGTTGTACATATATGTTTTTTTTCAATATTCTTTTTCCTTATGGTTTTTCATAGGATATTGAATATAGTTCCCTATGCTAGACAGTAGGGCTTTGTTGTTTATCCATCCTATATATAAGCTTCCACAGAGCAAAACACACATACCAGGAACAATGGAGTCACAGAGCACTCAGGAGCCCCTGTAACCAGGGAGTCTGTGAAGTTGATCCATTTGCCTTTCTAAGCACATTTTGCTTTGCATTTGGTGCTTTCTAAGATTTGGGCAAAGACTAGATATTTTATTGCAATTAAAAATAAGCATTTATTACAAGATAGACATCCAAGGATGGCAAAGAATTCAACTCCATGGAAAAGTTTGCCAAGAAATTCTCTGCCCCCATCTCCCACTGTGTCACTGCTTGACATTTGACATGAAAATAGGGAATTATGAAGGGCTGGAAATCCTGAGAGTACTATGTGCCTTGGAATATACTTAAGCTCCGGGCAACTTTTCCTTCTTGTAGGGCAGAGGTCATGGATTAATCTCATATGTCACCTTCTCTGTTTCAACTATTGTTGTATCTTTATTATTTATTTTTCACAACAACATTTTCCTTTAGCTTTCTAAAATATTTATTTATTTGGCTGCTCCAGGTGTTAACTGCAGTCTCCTTTGGTTTTTATTATTTCCATTTTATAGGTGAGGAAAATAAGGTTTTTGAAAGTTAAAGTACTTTGACAGGACAATACAACTTGTAACACTTGCAAATGACACCATGTTCTCATAGACCTCTGTCTAAGCTAACATTCCATTCCCCACCCCAACACTGATTTGTTAATTTACAACAATGACTTAATGTCGTGACGTGTGGGGGTGGATTTTCCATTTAACTGAAAACGAAATTCTAACCTGAAAGAACAGTGTTTAAGTTCTGTGGGCAATAGATAGCTCAATTTCCATCCATATCTAATTCTAGATTTTTTGACTTCCTTTTATTCTCCCTGTCCTGCCAAAGGCAGTTATTCCATCTCTTGGCTTTAGCTGCCCACTGGGACTTCGGTTTGGACAAATTTTAACCTCACACAGTCTCTGAAAGGAAGCACAGCATGAGAAATAAACCTCTGCTTAGAATCTGAGTTTGGGAACAACTTTGCTAGTGTACTACATCCCATATTCCATGATTGACCAGCCTATCTATTCGAAAAGGGTATGCTTCTAACTTCATTAATACAGGAAATATTATGTGCTTCAATTTTTACTAAATAATTTGATAGCCAATGACTTATTCTGCTAGCTGCTTCCAAATTACAATCTGGATATATAATACTCTTCATGGTAAATATATAATTAATATGATTAACAGCAGTGAAGCAACAAAAGAGATCACAAACACTTGACATTTAAGTAATAATAATAATAGAAATAGAAATGGACTATGGCTATAATTAAAAGTATTATGTTGCTTTAATATGAAAAAAAGTAAGAAAACAGTCTAGAATATCTACATAATATTTACATTCTGGGATGAGAAGTTCATTTTCATTATATCATTTCTTGCATGTGTTTTTGACGTGATTTCTATTTTAGTAAGTGAAATTCAATAGAACATGGAATGTGTATAAATGGCTAGGTCCCAAACGAATCTCAAATGAAACATATTTGATTATATTAATTACAATAGAATTCCATTATCAAAATAATATTACAAGCTGAAGCTATGAAAGAAAATTTTGAATGGCAACAGTCCAGTTGAATGAGTAGTAAAGAAAATATGTTTGCTTTTTCTAATCCCCCACATATGAATTCTATTTATTAATAGACTGCCCAACCCCTTTCCCAATCATTTGATGCGTCTATTTACACACATAAATATTTAGGTAATGAAAATACTTCAACATTTGAACTTTTTTCTTTTACAATTTTTATGAAGATAATTCCAAAGTTTGTTTCCTATGTTCCTTTGCTTTTAAAGATTACTGTGATGAGTCAAAATCATCTTTAAATTGGATCAATTCATAGGACTGCCACCATGGGTTACTGAAAAGGGTTAGACTGTTTATCTTTGTGCCAAATGTCCTCAGACTCTTTGATTTTGTATATTTTTTCCTGCATTGTGCCTTTGATATCTATTGTTCCTTTTTGTTGTCTGTCAGCTTATTCATTTTTAGTTTGCTTCATCCTTATCTAGCTAATTAAATAAAGCAAGTTGACCTCATGGCAGTTGAGTGTCTCAGCTGACCCTTCCCTTCCTATTCAGTGTGAACGTTCTAGTACACGGCTTTGTTGGAAGTTTGACCTGCTATCACGTGTGATGATTACATTCAGTCAGTTCTACTTGGTACCACATAATAGAATTAACACTAGCCAAACCCTTTCACTGTATTTGAAAACTTGGAGTTACCTTTGACTCATCCTTCCTCTTCATATCCCTGTCATTAAAAAAACAAAATAACTCATTCATTATTCCTTCTGCCACAATAATTATGCAAGATTTTCCTGACTCTGTTTTCAAATGGACACACGCCTACCTTTGAAGACCTTTCACAATTTCAGCTCAGTTCAGTTCAGTCGCTCAGTCGTGTCCGACTCTTTGTGACCCCATGGACTTCAGTACGCCAGCCAACCATGTCCATCACCAACTTCAAGGGCTTACTCAAACTCATGTCCATTGAGTCGGTGATGCCATCCAACCATCTCATCCTCTGTTGTCCCCTTCTCTTTCTGCCTTCAATCTTTCCCAACATCAGGGTCTTTTCTAATGAGTCAGTTCTTCACATCAGGTGGCCAAAGTATTGGAGTTTCAACTTCAGCATCAGTCCTTCCAATGAATATTCAGGACTGATCCCCTTTAGGATGGACTGGTTGGATCTCCTTGCAGTCCAAGGGACTCTCAAGAGTCTTCTCCAACACCACAGTTCAAAAGCATCAATTCTTCACCGTTCAGCTTTCTTTATAATCCAACTCTCATATCCATACATGACTACTGGAAAAACCATAGCTTTGACTAGATGGACCTTTGTTGGTAAAGTAATGTCTCTGCTTTTTAATATGCTGTCTAGGTTGGTCATAACTTTTCTTCCAAGGAGAAAGTGTCTTTAACTTCATGACTGCAATCACCATCTATAGTGATTTTAGAGCCCCTCAAAATAAGGTCTGCCCCTGTTTCCACTGTTTCCCCATTTATTCGCCATGAAGTGATGGGACCAGTTGCCATGATCTTAGTTTTCTGAATGTTGAGTTTTAAGCCAACTTTTTCACTCTCCTCTTTCACTTTCAAGAGGCTCTTTAATTCTTCTTTACATTCTGCCATAAGGGTGGTGTCATCTGCATATCTGAGGTTATTGATATCTCCCAGCCATCTTGATTCCAGCTTGTGCTTCATCCAGCCTGGAATTTCTTATGATGTACTCTGCATGTGAGTTAAATAAGCAGGGTGACAATATACAGCCTTGACGTAATCCTTTCCTGATTTAGAACCAGTCTGTTGTTTCATGTCCAGTTCTAACTGTTGCTTCTTGACCTGCATACAGATTTCTCAGGAGGCAGGCCAGGTGGTCTGGTATTCCCATCTCTTGAAGAGTATTCCACAGTTTGTTGTGATCCACATGGCCAAAGGCTTTGGCATAGTCAATAAAGCAGAAGTAGATATTTTTCTGGAACTCTCTTGCTTTTTTTGATGATCAATGGATGTTGGCAATTTGATTTCTGATTCCTCTGACTTTTCTAAATCCAGCTAGAACATCTGGAAGTTCATGGTTCATGTATTGTTGAAGACTGGCCTGGAGAATTTTGAGCATTACTTTGCTAGTGTGTGAGATGAGTGCAATTGTGCAGTTGTTCAATCATTCTTAGGCATTGCCTTTCTTTGCGATTGGAATGAAAACTGACCTTTCCTAATCCTGTGGCCACTGCTGGGTTTTCCAAATTTGCTGGCATATTGAGTGCAGCACTTTCACAGTATCATCTTTTAGGATTTGAAATAGCTCAACTGGAATTCAATCACCTCCACTAGCTTTGTTCATAGTGATGTTTCTTGAAGGCCCACTTGACTTCGCATTCCAGGATGTCTGGCTCTGGGTGAGTGATCACACCATCTTGGTTATCTGGATCTTGAAGATCTTTTTTGCATAGTTCTTCTGTGTATTCTTGCCACCTCTTCTTAATTTCTGCTTCTGTTAGGTCCATAACATTTCTGTCCTTTATTATGTCCATCTTTGCATGAAATATTCCCTTGGCATCTATAATTTTCTTGAAGATGTCTCTAGTCTTTCCCATTCTCTTGTTTTTCTCTATTTCTTTGCATTGCTCACTGAAGAAGTCTTTCTTACCTCTGCTTGCTATTCTTTGGAAGATCTGCTCTCAGAGGGATATATCTTTCCTTTTCTCCTTTGCCTTTTGCTTCTCTTCTTTTCACAGCTATTTGTAAGCCCTCCTCAAACAACCATTTTGCCTTTTTTCATTTCTTTTTCTTGGGGATGGTCTTGAGCACTGCCTGCTGTACAGTGTCTCAAACCTCCATCCATAGCTCTTCAGGCACTCTGTCTATCAGATCTAATTCACAGTTTGGCCTGAAACAATTGTTCATGATATGCCACTTACTGCTTTTCCTTACATTCTAAACCTATTCTCCTCACATGCCATATGCACTCATAAATGCATTAGCTTGGGGCATTCCTTGATATGTGTTCTGAAAAGAAATCAATAAAAATATGTCTAAGCCTAAACTTGTTATTGTCATATCTGGTTATGCTTCAGAATCCAAATCTTTTCCTTCTGCATTTGTTTCTTTGGGAATGATCTATTCACCCATCAGCCTCTAGGCTTGCAAAGGTCTACTCATGCTTTTCCACATTCAGGAGATCATGTCATTTTTAGCACTCAAATGTCCAAATGACAAATGCCAATTCCTTTTATTATGCAAGTAAAGTTTTTGTGGTCAAAGTATGAAGAGTATGTTAGCGAGCTCAAGCTCACTCAGCTCACCACAGGACCGTCAAGTTAACTCAGAGAAAAGGTGTTGATAAGGAATAGAACTTTGGAAAACTGCCTGGGTGGCAGTTTTGAAATAACCATCTTGAAATAACCCCAAGACCCCCATACCGTCTTGAAATAACCATCTTGTTGGGGTTTGGATGCCAGATTCTTTTATAGGCCAGAGATGGGGGAGGTAAGGGAATAAAGTAGCCATTAATCTTGCACATATCTCCTAGAATGGCAAGACTTGGGGAGGGAATGTGTTCCTGTAGCCACAGGAGGACGGCATCCTAAACAAAGACACTTTAGTTTAATATTCAGGCAGAAGGGCAGGGTTCCCCATGGCAGGCCATTACATATAAACAGTCTTCTCAGTGAACAATAGCAATGGGAGGTAAAGGTTAATGTAAAAGAAACAGATCCAACATGGACTCAGTTCTTTCATGTAACAGTATCATAAGCCTTTCAAAATTTAACCTGTTTCTAATTCCTATCTGGCCACTGGCCCCCTCCCCACTAAAGCAAGTACCATTCCAGCTGATGCATTTTGCCTCTTACGGTCCCCAGAAAATTCCAGGACTTTTCATAGCTCCATGTCTTTCAACATACAAGTCCCTATACTCTCATCCTTCCTTTTCCAAACAGAAAGCTTTCAAACCCTAGCTCAGATGTCACCTACCTGTGAAATCTCTCCTACTTCCCTGTGGAAGAGTCCACTACTTCCTCCTTAGTATGCCAGTGACAGACTGCACACTAACACCAAAGTACTGATCACACGATAGTACTGAATGTGAACTCAGTTAGCACAGAGAACATTATTCACATCCACATCTGCAGCAAGCGTAGAGTCCTAAGACACAAGAGGTGCTTGCTCATTTCAACTTTGTTATGGTGTCAAAGACGCATTGCATGACCCATCGCTTGTTTAAGAGAAGGAACAATCTCCCTCCCTAGCACTGTCCCCACCAGAGTTGCGTGTCTGGGGGGCTTAGAGTGGCCCTGAGAGGGGCAGCCAGTCCAGTTGTCCTGTGAGACCCTGCCTCCTGGCCAGAAATAGCATCCAAAAGACTCAGGCGGGTCCCACTGCTCTGCTACCGTGTGTGCTTGGAGAAGATGGGCAGCGTTTCTCCAGTTCCAATTGTGGATGAAATCGTGTGCTAAATGATCTGCTGAACAATCAAAACCCATCAGCATTAGTTCATTAAAAGACCAGGTGGTCCTCCTTGGTCTTCTGAGTCTACATTTGCAAATCAGACATTCCTTTTCTCAGCTTCAGACCCTTCTGGTCCCCAGGAAAAATATCTTCATTCTCTCCTTGCTATTGCCTTATATATATTTGCTGATGGAAATCTGAGTGTAATTATGGCAGTAGCAGCTCCGAGAGTGTCGGAAAGTGGGTGAATTTCTCTGTGCTAATTCCAAACCTTGATCAGAATATCCTCTAGAATAAACACAGATGGAAGACCAATGGCATTTGCGTGTTCAGCAGGCAAGCATAAGTTTCTGTCCAAAAGAACCTGATAGGGAGGGAGATTGCTTTTCAGCCATCTGAGTAACACGTGTTCCAGGCAGAGATTGCAGATGCAGGGCTGGCAGTGCTGAGATCACTCACTTGTGGACTGTGGCTGGGGGTCCTGGGTCCATCAGAGTCTGGGGTCTGCAGGGCGGATTGCACGGGCCAGCAGCCCCTTCCAAACTCTTGTCCCTCAGACACTTCCTTAGGATGATTGCAGCTTCTGGTGTCAGAAGCTCCTTCCACCCAGAAGCTTGACAAAGCCTGAGTTTTATACTCTTTCTTGTCTTCTGAGGTCCTTTTCTGCAAGGCAACCAGTGCTCAACTCACTGTCTTTCCAAACTGTTTTTCTTTCCAGTGACACTCTCTCCGACCCCTTGTGTCACATCCCGTCATTAATCACAATGAAGCCTTTCACCCACTTACATAACCAGCTCCATAGTTCTGTAATAATAGTAATGATGTCTATTACTAAAGAGCACTATCAATAATACTAGCCGGCATTGACATATTGCCCTACACTTTTATTCAGTGTTTCATCACAGAGCAGGAGCCTAGGGTCCTTCCTGGAACAAGTCCTCCCCGACATCCTTTGCTTTAGCTCCTCTGTGAAGTACCTATTGAATAGATGACAGTATTTCATGCTCATTTCCTGAGCTGTTTTGCAGATGTAAAAGATGTCCCCTTCTCCACCAAATGGAAGATGTTAACTTCTTGGCCATGAGCACACAGTCCCAAGCCTCCTGGAGCCTAAGGACTCATACTGTTAACCCCTGTGAAACCACCCTGTTACTTCACCATCAGCCAATCAGAGAATTGTGCACAAGCTGATCAGTTTAGCTCAGTCGCTCAGTCATGTCCGACTCAGGGCATGCTGCGGCCCATGGGGTCACAAGGAGTTGGACATGACTGAGTGACTGAACTGAACTGATGACAGACCCTCAACCCATCTCCCTCCCCTCGCTTTTAAAAATGCTTTGCTGAAACCCTTCAGGGAGCTTGGCGTTTTTTAGGGCATGAGCCACCTATTTCTTGGCAGGGTCCTGCAATAAGCTTTTCTCTGCTTCAAACTCTGATGTTTCAGGCCTCACCGTGCGGCAGGCACATGAACTTGCATTAACAGTTTCACAAATGAAATCTCATCTGACTCTCAAAATAACTTCTGAAGTTCTTGTCTTTCTCTTTCCCACTTTAAAAGTAAAGAGACAAAGGCTTTTAAGAACTGAATTTCTACCCCTATCCTATGGCAGAAGTAGGTCCAGAAACCAATTCTTCTAACTGTCCATCTCATGGGCTTCGTGCAGTTTGCAAATGAAGAGACACTGAAGTCACTGCCGAGCAAACACACTGCACGCAGAATGCTTATTTGAAAGAAGAAAACACCTACAAAATGGTCCATCTCAAAATACTTTAAGTGTGGACTGGCACAGAATTTCAGGTCTACAGTTAACATTTTTCATTTCCCAACAACCCCCTGGGTTTCCTGGTATCTACTCATTCTGTGGATTGCCTGGAGGTTGAAATGATAAGGTGCAATGACCCCAAAGTAGCTTCCAATTAAATAAATAAATTATTCCAAATGAATAAATTAACAACAACAACAGCAACAAAAATTATCAGTTAAAAATAAAAAAAAAAAGAGAAGTCAGGAGTCTTCCTGATACATTTAGCGTGGCAAAATACTCTTTGAGGGTATTATCTGCTTAAGTGACTCTCAGGAGATCAGTCTTCTGAATTCGATGTACAAGAAAAGAATCTCTGCCTTTAACTACGGTGATGTCTGAGTTGAGAGGGATGAAGGCAGCTGGAACTGCAGGTTTATCCAAGACCACCCTGGGGAAAATGCCCAACTTCTGTGTGCTCAGGTTTCAGGGATTCTGTCTTCTCCGAGGAACGCCACTGTCTTCCCAGGGTACTAGGTGCGTTGGTTTGGCTTCGGATTTTGACACCTTCCAACTCTGTGACCCTGAGCAAGGGATGTGGCCACGGTAAGACTCACTTTTCTAACCTGTAAGGTGGAGATTCTCCTACAGGCCACACGGGACTCCTGAGAGGAGGAGCAGCACATCCCTGCCTGTCAGGCCCTCCTCTTCCGTTGACCTCTTCCTGGGCATTGCAAGGGAGAAACCGGCTCGTGGCCTGTCTGTTCCAGGTGACACTCTCAGGGCAGTCAGGAGGCTTGCTACCCACAGGGTAAACAGCATGCTGGACACCTTAAGCCCGAATAAGGTGATTTGATGTCCTCACCCACAGGGTCCTGCATGTCCTGCCCAACTTCTGGGAACCTCCACCACCACAACCCTGATTATGGCTTTGGGATGATGGAATAAGTAGAGGAAAAACTGCTCACGCCTGGCATTGGCTGGGAGCCGGTGCACAGAGCTATAGACAGGGCAGCAGCTGGCCGAGATGGGACGGCAGCACCAACTCCCTGATGAACAGCTTGGGGCTTCATCCCCACTCCAAAACCCTGATGGGTTGTAAAATACTTTATCTTCATTAATGCCACTGAGGTAAGCTGTGGATGGAAATAGGGATGTCTTACAAAAGTGATATAATAATTGGAGATTAAAGGAAGAAAATGGCTACTGAGAATGTCACTCCACCCCAGATGATGACCCAAACTTCCCTGACCTGCCATGTCTCTAAGTTAGAGGTAGTAGATAGAGTGGCTAAAGACCCCAGGCCCACCTGAGCCTTTGTGACTCAGGCGGGACCATAAGTTCCTCATCTGTAATAACACTTAAATGTCAGTGCGAGGACTTATGGATTCATCGCACTGAAAATGAGAAGGCTTGGTCTGCCCTGTAGGCATGGGTCAATATGTGTCCGAAATCAGTGTTATTTTTATTAGTTATTACATTAAAAAATGCAAGTTATGCCAACGTCTATATTCATCCCAAATACTATTCATCACTGCAAAACTATAGGTTTCCTTGCTATAAATGGCACCAATTTATAAATTCCTCACGATTTTGCTGAACTTTTTTCCTATTTTATTAGTTTATCTGTACTGAATATTCTTTCATGTACATTGTAATTCAAGATTAAAATAGATATAAAAAATCATTTTGAAATGTGTAAATCTGCTTAACAGAGAAAGCCGCTTGCCATTCAACCAATTAACTCAGGATTTAGTGCTCTTGGGATCCATGAGGCATTTTCGGCTGCTGTTTCGCTGGCGTTTTGCTCCACTTTTTGGTGGAGGTGATTTATGGTGAGCAGCACAGTTAATAGAATCTCCATCCTGTTGCAGGAGTAGTGAGTAAAATATACTGGAATCCCAAACTAATTTTACCCTAACAATTAGCAGGGAAAATATTTTAACATCTGGGGTGACACAGCTAATTTCTATAGGTTGCAGTAAAAAAACGTCAGAACATGACTTCTAAAAGTCGAATTTCTCTGTATGATTCATGTCTTACATGAAACAGACAAAAATATGACTCAGTGTAACCTGCATAATACCTGGCTGTAGCTTTCCATCTGAAGTCGTGGATTTTCAAATCCCGCAGCCAACGGATACTTCCCAGGGAGGGAGAACATCTGATTCCACTTTCACCCATCACCGGAGTTCTAATTACTTTGATTTAATGACTGTGGGATTTTATTTTTTACTGTTTGGACAGATTCCTCACTAATACTTAACAGGCAAGAAACATTAAAATCCTGTTTGGTTTGACAGGAGCAGAGTTTAATGTCAGCTGGACTGAATTTATTTCCCCAAGTTCTATTTTCTCAGAAGTATCTTTGATGTTTTCTCTAACCAGATTTGTTTAGGAAACAAATGATAGGATATGCCGAGGATCCAGATACATTTCTGATTCAGTCAGAGCATCGATAGTTTGTCCCCCACCCAGTTTAGGGTAAACATTTTACATTAGATTTCCATCATAAAGGGACAGCGCAATTCACAATGAGATACACATTGGTCAGTATCTGTTTCTTTTTGGGTAAATTTATAGCAGGAAAAAGAATGTGATCAAGCATCAGGATGTATATTTTTACCCAATGCTCTCTTCCAGGAACATTTTTCTAATTTTCCTTGAATCCTTGTCTTTTCTCTCTTAGCTCCTATTCACATATTGGAATTATTTGTGCATGTTATAGACCGAGATTTGTAGAGACCAGTGAGTTCACTACAGCGCAGAGATCTGGTCCGGGGTAGGCCACTGGAACTATGTCTTGAACTGCATTGTATTTATTCATGTACTTGATATGTGCATATATCAGGGTAAAAAATAACCTTGCATTCTAAAATATTGTAAAGTAAATATAATTTTATTGTCTATAAACATATATAGTAACACAGGTGTAGAAATGATAAATGAAAGATGAATGTTTTAATGACTACGAGTGATTTGTAGCTGGTATATTTATTAACTTGATTTCTAAGGACAGGTACCAATGAATAAATAAGATCCAGTTTGTATTAGACTGCACAATTTCATTGGCAAGTAATAGACAACCAATAGCAGCTTTTCAAAAGAGAATATGTATTTACTCATAGAAATGAGAAAAAGGTTAAGTGTGACAGAAAACATGATTGCCTGTCCCAAAGTTACCACTCCTCATCTTTCTTGATAATTAAAAAATTCCAAATATAGTTGGAATATATTAGTATATATATTCAGAATTTCCATAGGAATATATATAACCATACAGGGATAAATAGTTGAGGAACCTTTGATGTGGTATATTTTCATAGTCTCTGAAGAGCTTATAATCTCAATTTTGATTAACAGCTTATAAAATGAAGCATATTGACTTAATTTTGGGGAAGAATTTCCTTTTGATAAAATAGGGCAGGTGAGGAGAAAGTCTCACTTCTGTTTAATGCTTTTAGTCTTGTTTCTTTAAGGATGTGATGTCTGGAGCTGTGGCAGCCATTTAGTAGCCCAGAGGTAAGCTGCTGCTGCTAAGTTGCTTCACTAGTCCTGAAATCGTTAAACTGTTGAATTAATACTAGAATGGCCAATGTAAAGTATTCTTGATATGTAGGAAAGATCAGATACTGTATATTTGGGACTTCTTGATATATCCTTGTTACATTCCTGATATTGTTTTTTTTTTCCCCTTGTTTCCTTTAATCTGTATTGTCAGTGGCTTGTTAGCTGAATTAATCTTTTCAAAGAACCAATTTTGGCATTGTTGACTTACTCTACTTTTAATTTTCTATTACACTGATTTTTTATTTTATTATTATTTTCTTTATTTTGATTTGCCTGTTTTTTTCTAGATTTTTAAGATGGAAAATTAGACTGAATTTCAATCTTTCTTATTTTCTAATTTGTGCATTTTGGCCTAAATTTTCCTCTAAGCATTGCTTTGTCAGTATATTGTAAAATTTCAATATGCAGTATCATACTGGCATTTAGTTTAAAATATTTTTAAATAATGTGATTTCTATTATTTTTGTGATATTTAGAATTATACTGTTTATTTTTCATATGGCTAAGAACTCCCTGTTCTTATGTTACTGATTTCTAACTTTATCATCAGAAGGTATCCTTTGATTAATTTTAATCTTGGTTTCTTGAAGATTCTTTATGGGACTGGTTGTGGACAATTTTTGTGCAAGTGGCATTAGCCCTTAAAAAGTATGTAAATTCTATTGATGGTGGGTATTTCCTTTTAATTAATTAGGTCAAGTTGTGTAAATAGTTTTGTTAATATCTTATATCCTTATTGGTTTTTCTGTCTGCTTGTTCTATCATTATTAAGAAAGGTGATTATTTTATTATATTTGCTGTTTTTAGAATTTTTTGTATACTTATAAACACGTCCTTTATGAAATATTCGTTTTACAAACATCTGCTTCCATCCTGTGGCTTACCTTTTCACTCTATAAAAGATGTCTTCCCCTGAACAGAAGTTTTTAATCCAGATTATCAGTTTTTTAAAAGGATCTTGATTTTGGTGTTGCATGTAAAAACTCATCATCAAACTCAGAATTCACACATCCCTTCTCTTATGTTTTCTTCCATAAGTTTTATAGTTTTATAAAATTAGTTTTATACATTAGTTCTCTGCTCCATTTTGATTACTTAGTTTTTTTTCAAGGTGGAGGTTTGTATCTAGGTTTATGTTTTTATTCACGTGGGCATCAAAATCTCCCAGCACCATTTGAGGAAAGGATATCCTTTCTCATTTAAATGCCTTCACACTTTTGTCAAATATCACTTTACTGAACTGACATGGCTATATTTCTGGGTTCCCCTTTCTCTTTAATGAATATGTCTATTTCTTCACCAATATAACACCATCTTGGTTGTGTGGGTGCTCATTTGCTTCAGTTGTGTCTGACCCTTTGCAACCCCCATGGACTGTAGCCCACCAGGCTCTTCTGTCCATGGGATTCCCCAGGCAAGGATACTGCAATGGGTTGCCAGTCCCTTCTCCAGGGGATCTTCCTAACCCAGGGAATCCGAGTCTCCTGAGTGTCCTGCATCGGCAGGCGCATCCTTTACCACTGAACCACGTGGGAAGCCCCATCTGGGTTGCTGTAGTGCTAAAACAAGTCTTGAAGTTAGGTTCAGAGGAAGAGTCCTCTAACAGTGCTCTTTCTCTTCAGAATTGTGGTGGTTATTCAAGGTCCTTTACTTTTCCCTATAAACTTTAGAATCAGTTTGTCAATATCTTCAAAATAACTACCTAGGATTTCAGTTGGGGTTCCCTAGCATCCACAGTTCAATTTGGAAGAAACTGACATCTTAACAGTATTGACTCTTCCAATTCATGCACAAAGAATATCTATTTATTTAGATCTTCTTGTTTCTTTCGCTAGTAATTTGTAGTTTTATGCACAATAATGTTATACATATTTTGTAAGATTTTTACCTAAGTATTTTATTTTTTGATACTATTGTAATTTGTATTGGTCTTGAAATTTCAAATTTAAATATTCATTTGTGATCTATAGGAAAGCAGTTGACTGTTGTAGATTGTACGCACTGATGGTGAAACAAAGAACCCTTCGTTTTTCCTGACCTGTAGGGAAAAGTATCCATGTCATCATTATGTTTACTGTAGGTATCCTGTGTCAAATTGAGAATATTTATTTTAGTCCTAATTGGCTGAGAGTTTTCATGATGTTAAATTTTCTCAAATGTTTTTTCTCCAGCAATTGCAATAGTTTTATGGTTTTTCTTTTTTAGCTTTTTGATATGGGGAAGTACATCAATTGATGTTGAGTCAGGCTTGCATACCTGAAATATATTTCACTTGCTAGCGGTGTGTAGTTATTTTCATGTGCTATTTTATTTAATCGGACAATATTTTGTTGAAGTGTTTTTCATCCATATTCATAAAAGCTATTGGTCTGTAGTTTCCATTTCTTGTAGTATCTTCATCCAGTTTTGGTATTAGCATAGAGCTGACCTCCTGGGATGAGTGTTTGCTTTGCTTTTATTTCTGGAGTATATGATAGAGTACTGCTTAAGGATTAAGGAGAAATTTGTTTTGTAATTTAAAAAAATAGAATTTGGATTTGATAGACCAGTGGTTCTTAACCCTAGCTCCTGGTGAACTGCTTAGGAAGGTTTTAAACACAGACCAATGCTGAGACTCCTCTCCAAACAGACAAATCCACATTTTTGGGGTGGATCCTGGGAATCAATATATTTTAAAATAGCATCCCAATGATTCCTATGAAGATAAAGTTGAATACTCATCTTTACATATTGAATTGACTGAATTTTCAGCCACAAGCAGTATGTCTTCTGTGACTTAAAATTCCCTGTGAGCAGCGTAGGAGACATCAGGGTCAAACCATGGTGAGAGAGGCTGGTTCCACTGAGAAGATGGTCTTTTGTATTTGCCTCTATTTCTTTGACCTGAAGATATTCTTGTATTTTATGCCACAGGCTTTCTCCTCCAGCAAGAGAGCTTATTCTGGTATTAAAAGAGTCCCTTATGGATTGTATTCTGATGCATCTTAATCTCTTAGCTCCAGGGTGGGTTGGGAGGAAAGAGAAAGGAGACAGAAATAAAACACTCTCTCACAGGCAACACTGTGTTCAGGCTTCCTGCTCTTTCCCCACGGTGAGTCATCCACACTGGGGGAGCAGACCTCATCCCAAGCTGCAGAGCCTGGTGCTGCTCCCTGTGTGGGTTAGTCCCCGGGGAGACATCCTGTGGGCTCAGGCACATCCTGAAAGCACTGTCAGGAGTCCTCAACTCTGTTCCCACTCGTCGTGACCTCTGTCTCCTATTTCTGGCTGTACCTTCTCCAGGATACCTCTCCCAAGCTTCACAAAACATGTTCTCAGGAGAGTGACAATGAGATGCCTCAGATCCTCCAGAGTCCAGATGAGCGACACGGGAAGCCTTTGGCCCACCTCCCGCTGCTCGTCCAGTGGGCACTTGCCGGCCAGATGACCCAGCAGATGTTCACATTTGTGGTGATTGCTTTTGAAACTGCTTTTAGAAAAATTAGTCGTATGCTAAAATATTTCAAAGAATATCTTATTTCCCTTCTATTTCTTCATTCTTATTATATTACTAATTTGTTATCATTTTGGGGATCTTTTTTTTTTGTCTGTATTGTAAAACTCAGTCTTATATGTGTATGTTCAAAAGAGCCCTGATTTACCCACATGTGTTCCATCAGAAAGAAAGCTTTAGTTTCTTGTGAGAACGACTCACTAATAGTCCAGAGAGAATGCAGCCATCCCTAAGAGTTGGTTCACCTGGAAATACACTGTGGGTAACAGATATCTTAATATGGAAAATCATCAATATTTATGTTATCAATGATTGAGTTAGTTGCCCACTAGATGTAGGATGGAACCATGAGATAGGCTATTAGTAACACTGTAATAAGGATCATGTACATGCGTGCTAAGTCGCTTTAGTCTTGTCCAACTCTCTGTGACCCCGTGAAACTTGTGTAGCCCACCAGGTTCCTCTTCCATGGGATTCTCTAAGCAAGAATACTGGAGTGGGTTGCCATGGCCTCCTCCAGGGGATCTTCCTGACACACGGATCTAACCTGCATCTATTATGTCTCCTGTACTGGCAGGTGGGTTCTTTACCACTAGTGCCACCTGGAAAGCACAATGAGGATCACAATCTTCCTGAAATACCCTTTTTCTTTATCTTTCGTGTTATTCTTATCCTTTCCAGCTCCAAGTTTCTTTTTCTTTCCTTTTAGGTACTTTACTCACATATGAACCAGGCAATGGTGTTCTAGTCCCTGATCTAGTTCAGTTCAGTCCATTTCAGTTTAGTCACTCAGTTGTGTCGACTCTTTGCGAACCTATGGACTGCAGCATGCCAGGCCACCCTGTCCATTGCCAACTCCTGGAGTTTACTCAAACTCATATCCATTGAGTTGGTGATGCCATCCAACCATCTCATCCTCTGTCATCCCCTTCTCCTCTGCTTTCAATCTTTCCCACCATCAGGGTCTTTTCTAATGAGTCAGTTCTTCATATCAGGTAACCAAGTCACTGGAGTTTCAGCTTCAGCATCAGTCCTCCCAGTGAATATTCAGGACTGATTTCCTTTAGGATGGGCTGGCTAGATCTCCTTGCAGTCCACTGGACTCTCAAGAATCTTCTCCAAAACCACGGTTCAAAAGCATCCATTCTTTGGCCCTCAGCTTTCTTTATAGTCCAACCTTCACATCCATATATGACTACTGGAAAAACCATAGCTTTGACTAGATGGACCTTTGTTGGTTGTCTAGGTTGGTCATAACTTTTATTCCAAGGAGCATGTGTCTTTTAATTTCATGGCTGCAGCCACCATCTGCACTGATTTTGGAGCCCCCAAAATGAAGTCTGTCACTGTTTCCACTGTTTCCCCATCTATCTGCTATGAAGTGATGGGACGAGATGCCATGATCCTAGTTTTCTGAATGTTGAGTTTTAAGCAAACTTTTTCACTCTCCTCTTTCACTTTCATCAAGAGGCTCTTTAGTTCTTCTTTGCTTTCTGCCATAAGGATGGTGTCATCTGCATACCTGAGGTTATTGATACTTCTGGCAATCTTGATTGCAGCTTGTGCCTCATCCAGCAATAGTGCAAAGTGACTTTTTTCCCCATCATGTTTACCTCTGTGAACACACTTGCATTTAATGCCCATTTTCAGCTGTGAGCAGCAAATGCTCTGCTTGGGTGTGTTGAAGGAAAACCGAGTCTCTGTGCACATGACTTTACCTGGATGCAGGTTCTTAGCAGATGCAGTTGGTTAAGCTGAGGTCATTAGGGTGGGCGCTAATCCAGTTTGACTGCTGACCTGATAAAAGGGAGAAATTGGACACAGACACCAATGCACAAGAAGAATGCCATGTGGACATGTAGGCAGAGACTTGGGCAAGTAAGCATATAAGACAAGAAACATCAAAGATTGTCAGCAAGCCAGCAGAAGTTAGGAGAACTCGAAGGGAGCATAGCCCTGCTGACACCTTGATCCAAGCTGCAGGCCTCCAGAACTCTAGGACAATACATTTCTGTGGTTTAAGCCACTCGGCTTGTGGGCTTTTGTTACAGCAAACCTAAGAAATAAAAACAATGTCCCATCCTGGGATTTCATGACTCATCAAGAAAGCGTCTGTGTCAGGGTAAAAAATACTTCTCAAGTCATGTTCAGAAAAGAATATGCATCATTGGGCTGACTTCACTCAGTCTAGATTAAAAACTTGTTTAATATGGGAGATGTAATTCATTTTATTTCTCTTTGTATACCAAGTACCCAGTTAGGGTATATGAATGTATATGAATGTAAAAGAACTTATATCCAAAATTTGTCATTAAATCCTAAAAGTTTATAATGAAAGATTACACTCTAATTAAATAATAAACATGCAATTTCTATGTATTCAAAGATGTACAAATAGCCAGTAAGCTTATAAAAAGACATTCAACATCATTATTCATTAGGAAAATGTAAAAAAAAAAGATGGATTAATGGATTATAGAAGGATGGACAACAGAAAGATAAATGGTGAAGCAAATATAACCCATGTTAATTGTAGAATTCAGGTGGTGTGCATGCAAGTTTTCACTGTATTATTCTTCCAAATTTTCTGTATGATAGAAAATATTCTTAATAAAAGTTTTAAAAAGCCAATTGTAAGATATTAATGTGTCTCCACAATTCTTTCCTGATACTAAACCTCAGTAGAAATGGGAATAGTTACGTTACCTCATTTTGGGCAAACATATGTAAGCAGCTGTCTCCAGGTGTGACTTGTAGGATCAGTTCAGTTCAGTTGCTCAGTCGTGTCTGACTCGTTAGAACCCCAAGGACTGCAGCTCACCAGGCTTCCCTGTCCATCACCAATTCCCAGAGCTTGCTCAAACTCATGTCCATTGAGTTGGTGATGCCATCCAACCATCTCATCCTCTGTCGTCCCCTTCTCCTCCTGCACTCAATCTTTCCCAGCATCAGGGTCTTTTCCAATGAGTCAGTTCTTTGCATCAGGTGGCCAAAGTGTATTGGAGTTTCAGCTTCAGCCTCAGTCCTTTCAATGAATATTCAGGACTAATTTTCGTTAGTATGGACTTGTTTGATCTTGCAGTCCAAGGGACTCTCAAGAGTCTTCTCCAACATCACAGTAGGATTGTAGGATAAGATTTTAGAAAAAACGTTCTCAACTGGCTTATCTCTTGAGTCTGTTGTCCTTCCTTTTCCTCATCTTTCTTTCTCTTCTTTTTCATTAGAACACAGATAAGATACCCTGAGGTGCTGTAGCATTCTGCAGTTGTGAGGAGAAAAGTCACTCTGGCAGTGTGGCAGAACAGGGTGACTGCTGGGGCTTCCTTGCAGCTGACACTGTAGTTGCTTAGTTGCTCAGTTGTGTCCAATTCTTTGTGACCCCATGGACCGTAGCCTGCCAGGCTCCTCTGTCATGGGCTTTCCCAGGCAAGAATACTGGAATATTCAGTAGCCATTTCCTCCTCCAGGGGATCTTTTCGACACAGGCAGTGAGCAAGCCCAAGGAATACTGCTTAGACCTCCTTTAGACCCAATGGCCTGCCCTATTTATATTATCCTATGATATATGTGAAAGTCTTATTGTGTTACAGTCGCTTCCATTTACCCCAAGTGCAGAGTGAAAATAATAAGCCTGAATTTTGGAAGTGACAGGGGTGAGGTGGCAGGTATGAGAATTGAGGACACAGCCATCATAGTCTAGAACTTTTGGGAAACGAGTCTGTGGTGCTCTGGACACACAACCAAGTGCCAACCAGCTGGGAGGTGAGGCGGGTGGAATGGGAAGAATCCAGAAAGTGTGGCTTTGTCGCTTGTTTCTGCTGATAAAGTCCTGCCGTTGAAGAATAAACGTGTCCTAGTGCTCAGTCCTACAGCCATGAAGTTAAAAGACATTTTTTCCTTGGAAGGAAAGTAATGACCAACCTAGACAGCATATTAAAAAGCAGAGACGTTACTTTGCCAACAAAGGTCCATCTAGTCAAGGCTATGGTTTTTCCAGTAGTCATGTATGGATGTGAGAATTGGACTATAAAGAAAGCTGAGCATTGAAGAATCGATGCTTTTGAACTGTGGTGTTGGAGAAGACTCTTGAAAGACCCTTGGACTGCAAGGAGATCCAACCAGTCCATCCTAAAGAGGATCAGTCCTGAATATTCATTGGAAGGACTGATGCTGAAGCTGAAACTCCAATACTTTGGCCACCTGATGCGAAGAACTGACTCATTGGAAAAGACCCTGATGCTGGGAAAGATTGAAGGCAGGAGGAGAAGGGGATGACAGAGGATGAGATGGTTGGATGGCATCACCAACTCAATGGACATGAGTTTGAGCAAGCTCTGGGAATTGGTGATGGACAGGGAGGCCTGGTGTGTTGCAGTCCATGGGGTTGCAAAGAGTTGGACACAACAGAGTGACTGAACTGAATATAAAAGGATGTATTATGTGGCAAACAATAAAACCAAGGGTCAATAAGGGAGATATGCAGCCTTAAATAATATATAACCTGCCTTTCCTCAGATGTCCCTTACAAAAGAGGAAATAAGGTTATAATTGGCATCCAAACTAACAACAGCTAAAAGCCAGAAAGCCTGAGAGCAATTAGACCTCAGACCCATTTAGCCTTGCCTCTCCTCTGCCCCCAGGAGGCAACTGGAGTGTCCAAGTTCCTACCTCTGTCCACTTCCTTGTCAGCGTCCCCAGGTTTTGCTGTGGAATTGAAAGGGGATTAGATCTCCCTGGTAATTTGCTTCCTGCAGCAGAGACATTTTAGAAACCCATAATTGGTTTACAGCCTTGCAATAAACATCCTTTCCTCAGGCCCTCAGCCTTCAATTTGGACCCTAGAAGCCTCCATGGCACGTGAGTTAACTTAGAATATAAATCGCAGAATACAATTAATATTCTAGCCTCTGTCCTAAGTAGACATGGACAGTTATTACAGTTCACAGCAGCTGCTTATGATAACCATTAGGAAAAAATATTGGGCAGGGAAATTTAATGTACAGGGCGGGAGGGCTGTGGGAAACCCCAGGTATTGATCATAGCGTGCGTGCTCAGTCACTTCAGTTGTATCCAACTCTTTGTGAGTTCATGGAACTGTAGCCTGTGAGGCTCCACTATCCATGGGATTCTCTAAGCAAGAATACTGGAGTGGGTTGCCATTTCCTCCTCCAGGGTATCTTCCCAACCCAGCGGTCGAACTCACATTTCTTGTATCTTCTGCATTGAAGGAAGATTCTCTCTACTCACTGAGCCACCCGAGAGGCCCACGTTGTGGCTTAGGCAACAATAAGAAAAGGGGCTCACTGACCAGACTCCACGTGGGGATTAAGCCTCTGTACAGGAGACTGTGGATTGCTGAAGAAGACTGAAATCAACAGAGGCCAAATTCCAGCAGAGACAATTGAGAGGGTTGTTGTAAGATGTGATGGAGTTATGGATGAGAGCTGGCAGGAAGGAAGTGCTCTTGGTCAGCTGTTCTCTGTTAAGTGCAGGGATGAGCCAGTGAGGGCTCATTCCCTGGGGATGGTTTGGGGGGCCAGCCGTGCTCTGTGGAGCCTGAACCAGAGAGCTTACTTGGATCTGGAAGGGGGGCAAGGAAAGAATCACTGCTCTGAGCAAAGTCCATGGTGACAATGGAGCACAGAACCTCCCTTCTTCACCTGCCTGCTGCATGGGGTCTAGATGTCCATGTGTGACAAACACCCATCTCTTTAAGATATGAACTGAGGGAGCAGAGTGGCTTGGTGGTCTGTTATCCAGTGTTTTGATGGACAGTCACTGTTCATTGGGTTTTCCTGATTCGTAAGCATTTGTACTCACTTTCCTCGAAGATCCCATTACTCCTCTTGGTTTTAAACAGCATCTACAAACAAGCAAATGTAAGTTACAAGCTTAGATCTATCCCAAATTCCAAACTCAGATATTCAACTTCCCATTGAGTTTCTGTCCACTGATACTTAACAGACCTCTTAAACTCAATGCAACCCTAACTGGGTTCTGCTCTACCCCCGTCTAAATTTTTCCACCCCCAGACTTCTTCGTGTTAGCTGATGCTAACTCCTGCTTCCTAGTTTCTTAGGCCAAAACCCTCCAAGTCATCCTTGACTCTTCTTTATCTTGCACTCTCTGCATCAAATCCTTCAGCTCATTCTATTGGATCTACTTCACAACATACAGAGACCCCAGGCATTTCTCATCACTCCCTGCATTTCTCACTACCTGTCCATATGCTGAATCCACCATCTCCTCTCATCTGGGTGACCACAGGGGTGGAGTTTAGTCTCAGTCCAACCACTACTCAACCCCTTATAAACACTCAGGTGGAGCCGTGTCCTTCCTGTGCTTAAAACTAGGCGATGAGTTTCATTTTATCCCCCAGATAAAGTCAGAGTCACCTGCAAGGCCTAGAGGGCACTGTGTGAATGCCCCCTTCCCTCCCCCTGCTCCGTGACCTCCGCCCTCTCCCACCGCTCTCCACCCCTCCCCCCTCACCGGCTCTGCTGACCCTACGATGGGCCATGAAGAGCGGGGCAGCCTCCCCTCCTACCTTGGCCCCGCGATGGTCTGTGCAGCTAATCCTTTGCTGGGCTCTGAGCTGCCGCTGCATCAGCCTCAGGTCATGTTCTGCTGGGTCAGGAGGATGTGCACTGAGGAAATGTTCAGGCAGAAGCCCCACAGTGCAGTGTCAAGTGCATGGTGATGTACACATCAGGGCACTTAGTCTGCTTGCGTCCTTGAGTTCAGACCTGCCAACGGCCTCTGTCATGAACCCTCTGTAATGGGTACTTGTTTGACAGATGAAGAAACTGAAGCACAGAGAGGTTGGGTAACTTGCTTGAAGTTACACAGTAGGAAGAGGAGCTGGTGCTTGAACTCAGGCAGTTTCATCCAGGCTGGTGCCCTTCATCTCTGAGCAGAAATCTCCAGGAACATCTGCAACCCACTCCCCTCTGGTGAGGGAAACTGAGGTTGTCCTGTTGTGAACACTGGGCAACAATGATAACATCAGTTTATCCTTTTCATAACCCCATAAGGTAAACATGGCAAGAACCTTGGTTCTAGGGAGGAAAAAAGCTGAGACTAATAGTTATTCAGATGTCAAAGGTCACAACATTAGTTAACAGCGGATCCGAGATCACAAACCAAGCTTACTGATTCCCAGGCCCAGATTATCACAAACCAGATGATACTCTACGCTTGACACATGGTGTTGGCTGTGGAAATAGAAGTATATGGTCTCTATGATCTTTATCAGTCCAAAGAAAATTCAGTGATTGTATCAGGGAGTTGAGAGAGGCCAAAGTTTTGAATTAGGGGATAGTGCCTGAGGGTAACTACAAAGGGGGCTTCCCTGGTGGCTCAGATGGTAAAGAATCTGCCTGCAATGCAGGAGACCCTGGTTCCTCCAAAGGAGTTTCTGGGATCATGCTAAGATGCTCACTTAGAAACAGTAAGTAAACCCTTATGGTGTCAGATAACCTTGCCAACCAGGAAGCAGGCAAAAGCCTTTCATGGTGTGACTTTGTCACAAGTATAATTAGCACTGACAGCTCCGTAAGCTTCCTTAGTGACCTCCCTACCTTCTGCCAGTCAGTGGAACCAGCATTAATGACTTAGGATGGGAAATCAGCTTCCTGTGAGCCCACCCACACTGACCTCTATGCTCTGAGCTTCCCCAACCTTCCTTTTCAATAAGGATTTTTTTTTTTTTTTGGACTATTCTTATTACTTGTGTGAGCCTATGGGGCTTCCAGGCTCCTGGAAGCCCCCCATATGAGGTCTGCATCCCAAGAATCTCAGGGTTTCACTTTCCCTCGTGAGATGCTCCACTGCTCAGGAGGACCTGGAGGGATGGGTGACAAACCCTCAGTCTGTGGCCAGGTCTTGTGTTTAAAATTCTCCCTGGAGCTCAGCTTAGTGCTCGGTGATGATCTAGAGGGGTGGGATAGGGTGGTGGGTGGGAGGGAGGCTCAAGAGAGAGGGGGTATATATATATATATATATATATATATATATATATATATACACACACATACATACACACATATAGCTATACACATAGAGCTGATTCACTTTGTTGTACGGTAGAAACCAACACATGGTAAAGCAATTATACTCCAATACAAAAAATAAAATAAATAAAAATTTCTGGTGCAGATGCCATCAAATGTGTCCAGGTGGCACAGACCAGAGCGATGGTTTGCAATGCCTTTCTGGAAAGGAAGAATAGAAATCTCATTACTCATCAAAGTTCTATTATTACTCTTTCAAACTGAAAACTTTGGTCTACAGTGTTGCTTTCTAATGTTAAAAATTTTGACAAAAACTTATCACCCTCTCATAAACTTAAACACACACATGCATATCCTGGGAAATGTCTGCCCTCATCAAGGAACAATTTGTTGCATAAAATCAAATGGATTTGGGGGAAATGTGAAACTGCTCACATACACATGCCCCGTCAGCACACATGAAACCTCTCAGCATTTCTTTTGCTCTTTGACGTCTGTGCCAAATGACTGTTCCTCAGAAGCTCCCATATGTCTCCAAATATGTGCCTCCCTGTCTCATTATGGCAGGTTAATAGATGTGGCAGGTTAGATTAATTATGACTTGAAACTTGGCATTCCACAGGAAGAAAACACAACTTTCAAATACAATGTCTTACAATATGACTGATTTTCTTTAAAAAAAAAAAAAAACCTGTCAAAACATGACATGTCAGATTCCGTTTCTTTCCACCAACATATCACAATCTGTTTTGATGGAGAAAGGATATATTTTAATTATTTGTTTTTAATCTGACTCCAGACTTGACATATGGCACTTCATTAAGTTCTCTCTACAAATTCTGGTAAAAACAAAAACAAGCTGTACAAAGTGATTCAACTTCTGGCATAAAAGTTATTTTAAAGAACTTCTATTATTTCTAATGAGGTTAAATGATTCCTCTGCCTCCAAAAAAAGTGTCACCCGTTTTGAGAGATTTGCCAGGAATCAATCAGAGTAGACATTAGCTGCTGGAAAAATGTGTTCCCTGGAAGAGGAAGGGTCTGCACCAAGATACAGGATTGCTCGTCTTTTCATAAACTTTTTCCTCCCTGACATTCAGATATACCGAGTAAACCGAGAGGAAATCCATGCATTAAGTATAATTTTCAGATTGTAGGAGGAGTCATCTGTGCCTCAATTTAACCTCAGAAGAAGAAGATAACAGGCTACTTTTTTTTTACTTCATTAAACACGCCTTATTAATATTTTGTCTGATACAGCACAAGGAAATCATTCTGGCTTTTTTTCCCCCCTCTATTACAGGGAGGCTGAAATGAAGCAGGGCCCTGTGTGGCTTTGGGGCACACAAGGCTTTCTGTGTCACATTCCCTGAATTCCAAAGGGCAGGTTCAAATAGCTGCTAATCGGGGAAGGGAGGGGATACAGAAACAAGCAAGGAGCAGTCAAGAAGCAATAGTGCAGCTTTGGGGCAGTGTCCCGATTCCCCTTCAGAGAACACACATAATATTATGTTGAGCTCTTTCACAGAAGTAACTGAAAGTGAAAGTCACTCAGTCCTATATGACTCTTTGTGACCCCATGGACTATAGCCTACCAGGCTCCTCTGTCCTTGGAAGACTCCAGGCCAAAATACTGGAGTGGGTAGCCTTTCCCTTCTCCAGGGGATCTTCCCAACCCAGGGATCGAACTTGGGTTTCCTGCATTGCAGGTAGATTCTTTACCATCTGAGCCACCAGGGGAGCCTTGCAGAACTAAAGCCGCCACCATATGGAATATGGGAACTACTTAGTGAAGCACTCTTCCTTTCACAGAGGTCACAGTTTGCCTATCAACACCTGAGGCCAGATCTCCAGATTGAAGGAGTTTCCGCTCCTTTCAGCACTCTGATCCTAATCAGCAACTCCACCCCCTTGACTATAAAACTCCTCACAACCCAGGGTAGCCAGGACGTTGTGTTTTCACATCCTGAGCTCCTTTAGGGCTCTCCATGGGGAGTGGCTGCAGTGTGATGGCTGCTAGATGGCAGGAATTCTTTCCTTCCTGAGTCCTTTCAGGACTCACCAGCTCACCATCACTTGTGGCTGCAGTTGCTGATAACTGTGACATTCTTTGGTTCCTGACATGGCAGGAAATATTCCACTTGTCAATGGGATAGTTGAGGACATAAGTTAAGGCTTTGTCTCAATTAGCGGTATTACTTTTGGTGACACTTTATCATCATTCCTCTAAGTGAGGAGGAACTAAGATGAATAAGTCATGTGATAGTCCTTTGTATGTAACACACGTGCTCAGAACAGTGTTTGAAGTTTTTTGTCCAAACGTTGGAAAGACAGTCATTCCAAACAACTCAATTCTTGCCCTTCTCATAAAGTCTTAATGCTTTAAATATAGTTATTGTGTTAATTTGACTCTATTTGATGATGTATTCAGATTCTGTTTATAGAGATGGCCAAAACCAAGTAAATATCCCCTATTTCTACTTTAAGATTTATTATATGGATTATTAATTAAAGCTTGAGGTTAGAAGTTAGGATGCAAGGATAAATACAGTGACAAGTGGTGACATGAGCAGAATCTAGATAGACTAGGAAAGAGGCACGGTTATTATATGAGAAGACCTTGAACTTCAGTATGAGAGGTGGCATGCTTTCCTTTTGAATCAGAGAGACCAACGGGAAGCCTGTAAAATCTGTGTTTGGAAGTAGATTAAGGAAATTTTCAGCAGATTCAGGAGCACTGATTGCCAAGAGTTGTATATTTAAGTGAAAGATGTTCATCATTGAAGAAGGTAGTACTGATCATTCTCAAAGAACAAGAAATTTTAAACTCAAGATGGGCACTCAAGCCTGGAATCCCATTGGAATAAAATAGAATGACAAGGGCATGGTTGGGATTGTTTTTCCAGCCACAAGAACATGGTAATAGTAACACGATTGGCTTTTAGAAGTGGCATATTTCCTGCCCAGTCAGTAAACAAAGAATGCCAAAATCATCAGCAATTAGAGCCACCATGGATGGTGAGCTGGTGAGCCCTGAGGGAAGTCAGGATGGAAAGAACACCTGCCATGTCGCCACCATCAGACTGCAGCCACTCCCCATGGTGAGCCATCAGGAAGGTATGGAGGTGAAAACAGGATAGTGGCCCCAGATCACTGTGCATATCAAAGGAATGATTTCAGTGATCCTAGAATCTTGCATCTTCTCATACATAAAAAAGCACTGAATTCCTTAACTTGGGATATCTGGTTTTCTTTATTTAATTTAATTTATTTATTTTTTAATTTTATTTATAATTATCTTTTGATATTCAGACTATCTGCCCTTCATTGCAAAACTTCTGTATAACATGGGTTCTCGCCTGCTATCTCAGAGCAGTTCTCCCAGGGTTACTTGAGATGCTGTCTCCTGGGCTTGAAGTCCTGAAAGTCTCCACCATATAAAGCACTGACATTAAACTATTTGGTTGTGAATATTTTTTCAGTCCACAGAACCACTGGAGCTCCTCCTGGGATCCAAAATGTAAAGGACTCAGGAGAGACTGGAGACCACACAGGACAACACATTTTGAGAGTAGAGTGGCTTCAACAGTTGCTAAAATTTACCTTGAGAATTACCCTAAATGAACAGCCAGGGCCAGAGCAGAGCAGGTGCTACTATATTTAAACACTGGTGCAGAGTTCTCTGCAACTGGAACCAGCATGCTCCCAAGAGGAAAAGTTCTGAGCTGTGCAATACTGTCTACTTCTCAGGCCTCTTGGTTGGAGTTTGAGCTAAAAGAAAGCAGGTAAAGTCCCCTGACACTTCATTCATGTCTGAGAGACTCTGATCCAATAGAAACAAAGAGAAGCAAGGGAAGGTTGGATACACGCTTATACAGTAAATAACACAAAACCAAGACATTTAATTCAGGAATGTGTTCTCAGTCAGAATTCTCTGATTTTCCTCCTGTACCAGTAAGCTTTGACTTAAGAAGGATTTATTTTCAAAATGCTGCCTTTTAAAAAAAAATTTATTTATTTATTTATTTATTTATTAGTTTTGCCATACAATGACATGTTATCGCCATGGGTTTACATATGCTCCCCCTCCGGAACCCTCCTCCCTCCCTCCTCCCTCCCTCGGGGAAATCTCGATGCACCAGCCCCGAGAGTCAATCCTGGGCTGGCGATTGATTACACATATGATAATTAACATGTTTCAATGCCATTCTCCCATATCATGCCACCCTTGCCCTCATCCACAGAGTCCATGAGTCTGTTCTATACATCTGCATTCCTTTTGCTGTCTCGCATGCTGGGTTCTCGTTACCATCTTTCTAAATTCCATATATATGCGTTAGTATACTGTATTGCTGTTTTTCCTTCTGGCTTACTTCACTCTGGATAATGGGCTCCAGTTCCATCCACCTGAGTAGAACTGATTCAAATGAATTTTTTTTTAATGCTGAGTAATATTCCATTGCGTAAATGCTGCTTTTTTTTGCAAAGTAAAATAAGAATAAGGGAAGAATATCCAAGTATGCATGCAAATGAGATGTCCAGTTGATACTTAGGTGATACTTCCTAATGAAAATACTAATGGAACTGTAGTCCCAGGTGGCTCACTGGTTAACAATCTGCCTGCCAATGCAGGAAGCTCGGGTTCTATCCCTGGGTAGAGAAGATCCCTTGGAGAAAGAAATGGCAACCCACTCCAGTTTTCTTGCCTAGGAAATCTCAAGGACAGAGGAGCCTGGAGGGCTACAGTCCATGGGGTAGTACAAAAATCAGACACAACTTAGTGACTAAACAACAACAATGAAACTGCTAATGGCACTGTTTACCTTCAAAGGTACTTTTCAGAAAAGGAGATCAAAATTCATGTCCACGACCTCCAAACAGGATGAAGAAGACCAGGGTGCAAGTTCCTGGTAACTTTTACATAAGGAAATGAAATAATATGGTTTACACAAACAAGATACAGACTGGCTGTAAAAATATTTTTAGTGCCCTTTTAAATTCTTAAAGTGAGAAATCCATGAGCGATAACTTGAAAGAAAACCTCATGGAATTTATTCCCCATTTGGCAAGAAAAATTTCTGGAAATCCAAAGAAAAATGGTGGACCAGCCTTGCTAATTGTTAATGCCAGAATTAGAAACCATGGGGGTCTTGGAGAGTTATCTACCAGAAATGATGATTAAATCTTGAGATTTGATGCACTGCCTCTAGCAAAGGTCAACAGGAGGTTTACAGTTCCAAACCAAAATCAAGGCAATTATTTCTCAAAATGAAACTTATTTTGTGATATTTGTGTGGTGGTAATGGTAATGAGAGAGGCCAGGTTTTAAAATAAACAAAACAAAAAAAAGAAAATATACCTTGTCTTTCCCCCTTCAGTATTAGTTATTAATTTTGTCTATACATGTAGCAATTTTAGCATGGCTCTGAGTTACACACTTTGATGTTCAGGGCTCTGTCTGAATAGATCCGAGCCTAATAGTATGATTTGAGGGAATTCTTTTCTTTAATAGACACGAATCCATTTCAAAATGGACTTGACTGGTTAAAGACAAAGCTGACAGCCTAGTAAATGAATAAACAGTGTAAACAAGAGATTGAAATGTCAGGAGGGAAGAGCACGGGTGTTTCTGAGACAGCGGGCACTTAAGTAGAGATAGCAAAAACAAATGCCCCCAGCCACCTACTCAGACACTGTAGCCTTGGAATGCCATCCGGTCAGCAGAGTAAGGGGGGGTGAATATACATATTTTTAATAAAGTGATTTTGTTTTTTCAAAAGAACAGTGGTCATGGGAAGCTGAGATAATGAGCACTGAGCAGAAGTTGTTTTGAAAGTGGAGGAAGCATCGATTTGGGAGACTTAAGCCCCAGCAGGACTGTCGACCACGCGCAGAGGTGCATTGTGGTGGGTTAGGTTGTGAGGCTCTGACTCCCCGTTCTGTTCTGCCCTTTAGGAGTTGTGAGCTCCCACCAGCTTAACTCCTTTGTGCCCAGTTCCCTAAGATGTGAGTGGGCATCATCATAGTGCCTGTTTAATCAGGAAGTTGCATGGATTCTACTAGCTTAAATGTTCAAGTGCACGGACACAAATCTGTTTTCTATGTCTGTGTCTCTATGTCTGTGCTACAAATAGGTTCACTAGTACCATTTTTCTAGATTCCACATGTATGCATTAACATAGTACATATATTTTTTCTCTTTCTGACTTACCTCACTCTGTATGAGAGAGTCTAGGTTCTAGTTTGCATGCCCTTAATGGCAATCTCTGCCATTCCCAAATAAGCTCTTTTCCCCACCCTGCTGGTAAAAAAAATAAAATAAAATCCATAGAGAGGACTTAGGACAGTGTATGGCACATAACACCAAATGATAGTAACAAGAAACAATCTTTGAAACAATGGAAGTGGTGGAGAGCAGTATTTGAAAATACATTTAGGGATGGGAGCCATGGATCAGTATTCTTTTTAAAGATTCCCAGGTAATTTCAGTAAAAAGCAATATGTGTAAACCACTAATCTAGGCACACTGAAAGAAATAAAGTGACGTCTTCTAAGAGCCCTCTGAGGGAATAATCCAGTGCGTAGGGCAGGGGCTCTGCTTTATATGGGGATGAGTTGACCCTGTGAATTGCAGACCTTTACAGATTCTGGAAATGAGGTGCTTTGGTGTAGGAGACCCTGGATTTGCACAGAAGGAAATCTTGCCCACCATCAATGCTGAAGTAAGCCCAATGGTGACTAAGGTATTCCAAAGAGTAGAGATAATATCCTTGAATTTCCTAGACTATACCGACTCATAGGGCACTGATATGGCTTTAGAAATAAAGAACATTATTATCCTTCAATCAACCCTTAATTTTCACTGGAAAGACTGATGCTGAAGCTGAATCTCCAATACTTTAGCCACCTGCTGTGAAGAACCAACTCACTGGAAAAGACTGATGCTGGGAAATATTGAGGACAGGAGGAGAAAGGGACGACAGAGGACGAGATGGTTGAATGGCATCACTGACTCAATGGACATGAGTTTGAGCAAGCTCTGAGAGATTGTGAAGGACAAGGAAATCTGGCTTACTGCAGTTCATGGGGCTGCAAAGAGTTGGACACAACGGAGCGACTGAACAACAACATTATCTTTTAATAACAGCAGGTATTGGGCCTTGTGCTATGTTGGGGAATATTTTCCCCAAACTGTATTTAATTTGGAATTAAAAAAAAAACTGAAAAGAAATGTCACATTTTTGCATCTAAGTGTGCTAGAGAAAGTTAATAATTGTTACTTATGTTTTTGGTCATTTCATAGAAATTTTTCAAAACAAACATCACCACATGAGGTAGGTCCTACTTTGTATTGTGAAGAATAAACTTTAATGTTATATAGTTATTCTGTTTCTTCCAGCCCTCTGACAGCTAAGGACATGGAGACATTTGTGTCAATGTTGTTCAGATTATTGGCAGACTAAACTTACTAGGCTTCTCAGGTGTCACAGTGATAAAGAATCCACCTGCCAATGCAGGAGATGCAAGAGTTCTTTATTTGATCCCTGGATTGGGAAGATCCCTTGGAGAAAGAAGTGGCAACACACTCCAGGATTCTTGCCTGGGAAATCCCATGGAAAAGGGGGCCTGGGGGAGCTACAATCCATGGGGTTGCAAAGAGTTGAACACGACTGAGAGACTAAGAATGCATGCAAACTCAAAAGTATATTTTTTCAGTAATGAGTAAGATAATCTGAGTACTACTGAATACAATTTCTGTCACAAGCAAGAGCTAGAAAAAGTTGAGAAAGATGATTCATGGAAGAGCCTTTTAAATCTTTAATTTATCAAAAAGTATTTCAGTGGTTTCAAAGATGATCCAGAAGAACAATTTGTTTTATGAAACAAACATATTTTCCACATGATCTTAGATTTTCTCCAATGCCTTAATACTCACTCATATTTCTCCAATGATATTGAGCAAACAATATATGCTACTAATATAAAATCAACAAAGTGTTATCAGTCTGTCAAGTCTGAAATACAGTGCAAGAATTGAAAGTAAATTCCTTTCATCCAAACAAACACAACTGACGGAAAATAAAGTCTGAGGGAACTGAAAAGGATCATCTTTAGAAATATCATGTGATCTTTGAAAATTAAACACTCATTCACTTACAAGAATAGCACATCTTACCCCAAATCATTGCAACCCAATATAAAATAAGTTTTAAAAGCTTAAAGCAAAAGATAACATATCAATGGCTCATTATAAAATGAATTAGCTGAAATGAAGAGGATTCCATTTTTTTTTCCTGACAAAGTGTTCTCACTGAATAATATCCCATAATAGTACATTACTGTTGTTGGAGCTGACAGTGGAGCAGGGATGCTGGGGTTCTCCATATTTCAGATCTCAACATGTCCAGGGCAGGGCAGAGGGCTGTTGAAGGGATGGGAAGCCTAGGAGGTCATCTGGGAAAAAAGCAATAGCCAAGAGGGGCTCAGCTGTGGATGAAATGGACTCACTACACCACAGGAGAGTCTGGCAGGGAAAGAGGCAAGTCCATTCTGGGTAGACATAAATGTTCTGTTTCTTCAGGTGTACATATAGCCCATGGTGTACATATAGCCCATGAATAAAGGAAACCAAACGCTGTCTCAGGCCAACAAAAGATGGGAGAGCTCACCACCAGAAGAGCACCATTATAAAGGATGAAGGAAGTTCGTGAGGGCTAAAGAAAAGTGATACTGGATGGAAATTAACGTGTTTGTACAGGAATGTGAATAACCACCTGTTGTAAATACAAATTATCTAAATCATATTGTTTTCTCATTTAGCATCAATAAAATGATTAAACATTCAAATAGTAATAATGGGGTTCAGGCTTGATGACATGAAAATGTGTGAGATGACATAAAAATGTGTGACATGGCACAGTGGATGAGAGAGGAAAGGCTAGAATGCTTTGAGCACCTTACATCACATGATTTATAGTGTAATATTATTTGAGGATAGATGATAGGACAAAGACAGGTACAGTAAACCCCAAAGCAATCGGTGAAACTGGTAATTAAATAAGTGAATGAATACTTGTAAAAAAGGTTTCATGAGAAGCCAAAAATGATAATAAAATGGGAACATAAGAATACATTTAATTCAAGCTAAAACAGGAAAGAGGAAAAATAGAGTAAGCAACAGATGGGACAAATAAAAGACAGTTTTATTTAAATTAGAAGACAGTTTTTATTTAAATAAAAGACAGTTTCATTTAAAACTGGATGTCAGATTTAAATTAAAACACATTAATAAGCATGTGAAAGATTAATGTCCTGAAAGATAAAATTAAAGGCTGAGATTGAGAGACTGAGTAAAACAGACAGAACCGACCACAGGCTGTCTAACAGAGCACCATCACTATACAGCACAAGTGACTCAAAGTCAACAGAATAAGAGTTACATCATAAAAGCCCAATTCAAAACAATTTAGATCAGCTGTAATGCCATTAGACAAAGCCAACTTCAAAACAAGTAATATTACCAAGGAAATATAGAGACATTACATAAAGACTAAGGGGTTAGTTCATCTAGAGTTATAAAATGATTGGACTGATGTATGAGAGAAAGTTTGAGGGAAAATATATTTGAGGATGAGAATGACATGTCACTGTTTAAAGATTCTCCGGTAATTTTAATAAAAGGGAGACTTACTTGCTTGTCTATTGAGATCTTGCCCATCTCAGGTAATGACATTAGAGCATCGTCATCAGGACAGTCGTGACATTGACAGTGCTGACAGTAAGAACTGTCAATCACATCACAGGATGTGAAGTCAGTACTCGTCTATGAAGTACCACTCACCTCCCCAACAGTGCTTCTCAACTGAGCAGTATTTAAGCAACAGGAAATCTGTACCTATTAAAAACAAACAGAAAGAAACGTCTGATCCAGTGAATGCATTTACTCCAAGGATGCTCTAGAGGATGCTAGTGGTAAGGCAGGTCCTCTTCAGCGGCAACTATAGAAAGTGATTTTAGGTCTTTGTGATGGAAAGAGCCATGTCAATTTTTACCCTGAGCAATTGATTTCTCTTTGGTCTTGCATTCCGAGCAGCTAAGAACCACATATACCAGTGCCTGGGATTTGAGAACATTTGTTGTGTTTCTAACTTCGTCTCTGCATTAGTTTATTTTTCTTTATTAATGTTGGCCTTTTATAAATGCTTTATCTATGTTTGCCGTGTTGTGTTAAATTGGCTTGGAGAATAAGGCAGAGGACAGACACACAGGTGAGTAGATGATAGGTATGACTGATAAATAAATAGATGATAGATAGGCACATAGATCAGCCTCTATGTGTGAGTGTGCATGCTAAGTCGCTTCAGTCGTGTCCACCTCTGTGACCCCATGGACTGTAGCTTGCCAGACTCCTCTGTCCATGGGATTCTCCAGGCAGGAGAAGGTTGCCATGCCCTACTCCAGGGGAGCTTCCCAACCCAGGGATCAAACCCACGTCTCTTGTGTCTCCTGCAGTGGCAGGTGGATTCTTTACCACTATAGCCACCTGGGAAGCCCATCAACATCTATAATTATGTCTATATTTATCTATAAGACTAAAGCCAATCACTTTCCATTCTCTGCACATCTTGCTTCTTTAATTCCATTCATCCTAATCTTCTGCGAGTTTGTCAAATGCCGCCTGCAGAGGCAAGGACTGAGAGCTGGGTGTGTAGGGGTGGGGTAGGCAAGCCCAGGGACCAACAGTCTAAGAACCAGACACAAACAAAGCCCTCTAGATTTCTATATCCAGGCCAGGGGCATGAGATGGGAGGGTGGGAGGTTTCTGATGAAGACTATGGGTAATCTCCATTACTGATCTGGTGCTGGCCTGACCCAGCCACATGTTAGGCTGGTAACTAAACGTTTTAACAATCGGACAGTGTAATCCTGAGTATTCCCATTTTGCTTTTATCATCATCATTCATCAATCTGTATTTATTTGTCTTTTCAATTCACAGTGGGCACCTTTATAAGGTGTGTGATTTTGCTTTGCACAGCTTCTTCACACACAATGGCAAATTTTTTGAACTAGAAAGAGCAAGCAGGGGACTTGCCTGGTGGTTCAATGGTTAAGACTTTGCCTTCCAATGCAAAGCTTTCTGGATTCGATCCCTGGTGGATTCCATCCTTGGTCTGGGGATTAAGACCCCACATCCCTCGCAGCCCCCCAAATCAAAACATAAAACAGAAGAAATATTGCTCCAAATTCAATAAAGACTTAAAAAAAATGGTCCACATCAAAAACATCTGAAAAAAAGGGCAAGCAGGTATAGAAGAATTTCTTGCAAATTACTCAGCAGTAGGCCTTAACTGAACACACACCCTCTCCTCCTGTAGAACCTCTTAGGACTTGGGAAAAAGATGCTTCATAAATTTCATAGTCTTATGATAATTTTTCCACAAATAAACTTTATTTAAATGTTTGTCATGATTAGTGATTAGCAAACATGATTGATAGGCCATTAGCAGCACACGACGTTCAGTGACTCATGCCACTAAAAACTTCATGCATTTTATGAAGTCCTTGTCAATTAATAGAATCTTACCTATAGTGTGCTCTATAGTTGTATTCTGTGATATTTTCCCAAGTAAATGCCAGGCTAATAATTCAACTAAAGAGAGAGTCACCCTCCCAAACCCCAGGGGTATGTCTATTTAAAAAAATCACTCCTTTCTCCTTATTTCTTGCTTTACTGTTGCAAGTTATTTTTATATTGGTATTTACATGTTTCTTATTAGAATCAAATTAGTCACCAGGAGACTGAGCAGAGTTTTAAATCTGTACCAAACATTACATAATCAAGAAATTCATTTTTTGGTATCAAAGTTATACAAATTTAGATTCCACAGACTACTAAAATATCTTGATTTGCACTTTTATACTACCATCGGAGAGTACTTTCATTGCTATTAGAGTGACTGAATGTTATATGAAACTTAGACTTCAGTCAATAACTTTTAATAAAAAATATTATCACAAATGAAATTGCAGCCCAGGAGTCCTTTCTATTGCATCTTTCTAACAGCAGTTCTGTCTACACAAGCTCAAACAGCCACTTGATGAAGTCACTTCAAAGGAAGACATTTTGATGTGAGGAAAGAAATTTAACAAAGGCAAGGGAGGTGGTGGCTTGGGGACAATGAACAGAGCAGCTTCTCTCGAGAAGGCGACTCACGGAACCATCCTAACATGGGGTCAGAGGCTAGGATGCTCTGATGATATTTTTGGTGGCACCTTCTTGAAATGCATCCTCCTTTTTATTGCACTTGTTAAATGTGTCAAATATCTCAATATACTCTCCAGAAACTTCCTGTGTCACTGTGAGGTCTCCAAGTATAAACACTGATGTAATCAGCATTCAAGTGACATGTAATTGAACTGCTGAACTAGCTTCAAAGCACCAAGCTCAACACTTAAGTTGGTCCCTGAGATCTGCAGCCCAAAACCTGGTGGGGGTGCAAGTCATTTAACCTTGACTCCAACAATCTTGGTAGCAAGAGAGACCAGCACTGTGTACTGGGTGGGTGCACACTGAGCCCACAGTTCGGGAGACATATCCTGTAGGAAGGTAAAGGGAGCTTTGGGCACAGCACATAGGGGCGTTAGCTCCTCCCTGAATCTCTGCTCAACTGCAGTAAGAAATGCATAGTGGCCCCAGGAAGAGCATCTTGCCTGCCAGCATCAGGATCTTTTGCTCTAGCAACGTGCCCCAGCAACAAGGGACTTTGGCTTTTGTGCTGGTGCCTTGATGTCAGCTCTTGGTTGGCTGAGCCATCTCTCCTGAAAACCAACTCTTAGAAAGTTACATCCTAAACTAAATTGGGATTTTACTCCTTTCATCTTCCCCTTGTTTGAAACAATGATAAAATTAATCCATCACTGGTTTGGAATATGTTATGTTAGGTTATTCTTTATTGCCTTATTAAGAGATTTTCTTATAAATTATTGGTTTGTGAAATTATTATGATTCCTTCAGTGAACCTGTGTTAAATAAAATATTGGCAAAGACAATCGCAGTCTTTTAGCCTAATCTGCTCTGAAACAAAACAGATATGTAACTTGGTTCACCTGGTAAACAAGGGGTATCCACAGGGCCCCTTGGAAGCCCTCAAAAGGGGAGCATGTACTCGTTTGGTTGTTGGGGGAAGTTTCCCAGACAATGAACAGGAACAAGAATCAGCAATATTCTGGAAAATAGGAGGAAGGTACCGTGCGTGTGTTTGAGATGGACTGAGTTGCTACGGAGAGTGAAAAGTGAATCCTAGGTGAAAGGAATATCCTTGGGGTCATATATGTGATGTTGAGAATAAAGTCATTAAGCTGTAATATCGCAAACTCTTGTCATCAGAGCATTTGGAGGTGTGACACACAGGAGAGATCCTGGTGCCACGTGATAGGGAGGGGACTTTATAGCAGATGCTCAGCCTGACGCCTGTCTCCTCCACTGTGACTTCAACACCCCTCCCGTCGCTGAAGCGTTCAGGAAACAAAGCCATCCCTGACCCCACAGAGAAAACGCAAATGCACAGAGGGTGGATAAATGTCCTAGATTAGAGACAGAAGGCCACCATGTTATCAGCCATGACTGGAGGAAAACACTGAAGATTAAGTCTGTACACATTGTGAGGTAGTGTAGGTTTAAACTAGCCCATGATTACTTTAGAACTGGACATGGAGCAACAGACTGGTTCCAAATCGGGAAAGGAGTATGTCAAGGCTGTATACTGTCACCCTGCTTATTTAACTTATATGCAGAGTACATGATGAGCAACGCCAGGCTGGAAGAAGCACAAGCTGGACTCAAGATTGCCAGGAAAAATATCAATAACCTCAGAAATGCAGATGACACCACCCTTATGGCAGAAAGTGAAAAAGAACTAAAGAGCCTCTTGATGAAAGTGAAAGAGGAGTGAAAAAGTTGGCTTAAAACTCAACATTCAGAAAACTAAGATCATGGCATCCATTCCCATCACTTCATGGCAAATAGATGGGGAAACAGTGGAAACAGTGACAGACTTTATCTTTTTGGGCTCCAAAATCACTGCAGATGGTGATTGCAGCCATGAAATTAAAAGACGCTTGTGCCTTGGAAGAAAAGCTTTGACCAACCTAGACAGCATATTGAAAAGCAGAGACATTACTTTACCAACAAAGGTTCATCTAGTCAAAGCTATGGTTTTTCCAGTAATCATGTATGGATGTGAGAGGTGTACTATAAAGAAAATTGAGCACTGAAGAACTGATGCTTTTGAACTGTGGTGATGGAGAAGAAGACTTTTGAGAGTCCCTTGGACTGCAAGGAGATCTAATCAGCCCATCCTAAAGGAACTCAGTCCTGAATATTCATTGGAAGAACTGATGCTGAAGCTGAAACTCTAAACTTTGTCTACCTGATGGGAAAAGCTGACTCATTTGAAAAGACCCTGATGTTGAGAAAGATTGAAGGCAGGAGAAAAAGGGGATGAAAGAGGATGAGATGGTTGGATGGCATCACCGACTCAATGGACATGAGTTTGAGTAGACTCTGGGAGTTGGTGATGGACAGAGAGGCCTGGCGTGCTGCAGTCCGTGGGGTTGCAATGAGTCAGACACGACTGAGCAACTGAACTGAACTGAATGTTTACTTTAAGGTCAATGACATATACTCTGAAGACACTGGATCAAGGTGTGTGGGAAGCTCAGGGGACCTGAGAATAGAATCCAGACTCAACCAGCACAAACAGGACTCCTTTAACCATGCTTACTATGAGCCCTCAGGATTTGTGTGTTTTTTCCCAGTTTTTATTTATTTATTTAACTTCTATTGGGATGTAATTGATCTACAAGGTTGTGTTAGTTGCAGGTGTATAGCAAAGTGATTCAGTTATTGTTGTCCAATCTCTGAGTCATGCCCACTCTTTGAGATTGCATGAACTGCAGCACGCCAGGCTTCCCTGTCCCTCACTATCTCCCAGAGTTTGCTCAAACTCATGCCCATTGAGTTGGTGATGCCATCCAACCATCTCATCCTCTCTTGCCACCTACTCCTCTTGCTCTCAATCTTTCCCAGCTTCAGGGTCTTTTCCAATGAGTTGGCGCTTCACATCAGGTGGCCAAAGTATTGGAGCTTCAGCTTCAGCAACAGTCTTTCCAATGAATAGTCAGGGTTGATTTCCTTTAGGATGGACTGGTTTGATCTCCTTGCTGTCCATATATCCATGTACATATATCCACTGTTTTTTTATATTCTTTTTCCATATAGATCAATACAGAGTACTGAGTAGAGTTTCCTGTGCTATGCAGCATGTCCTTGTTAATTATCTATTTTATATATAGGAGTGTTTGTACATCAATGCAATCTCGCAAGTTATCCCTCCCTCCTTATTCGCTGGTAACCATAGTTTGTTTTCTAGATTGGTGACTCTATTTCAGTTTTGTAGGTGGCTACAGAACCCTCAGGATCCTTTAGTGGGCAGATTGGGAAATGGATACAAAAACCCTCTGCTTAGCATTCACTGCAGTGAAGAAACCCTCTGCCTTCCGTTCCTGTTGTTTGTGACACTGGCTGGAAAGAGGACTATTCATGGGAATTAAATCCAGAATAAAAGGAAAAACCATGGAGAAGATTGAGCTGAGTTACCTGTACTATACCATAGGCCCTTGTTGGTTTTCTATTTTAAATACAGTAGTGTGTGCAAGTCAATCCCAAAGTCCCAATAAACAATCTTTTACATAGATAGAAGAGTTTATGTAGTCCTGAACCAGGGGAGAATGCCTCTTATAAAGGGCTACTTTAATGAGGCTTATTTCTTTTTATTGTGTGAGCTACTCTTCACATTGATAAAGCTAGAAGATGAGAGTAAGCATGAAAGGACTAAAATTGTCATCTCAGACTTCCATGGTAACTAAAAAATGAAAGAATCAATTTTCTGTTGTAATACTATGTAAAATTTAGTTAGGTCTTTGTCAAAACAAATCTTTTAAGTATTCTCAAATATCAGAAACATTAAGCTTTATAGTAACCTTCAAAGATGATTATTATAAATAATAATATATTATTTTTGATATTTTTCTAGAAGCAAACATTTGAAAATTCTTATTCACTTCATTTAGGTTTCTATACTTGTAGACACTTAGATTTTAAAATTTTAATACAAAAGAATGATTAAATGTCTTTAGTGATAGATAAATTAGCTTGTTTCCAAAACAACTAACTTGACATCCACAGAATTTCAACTCAGTAAAAGTAATTAATAAGGTAGTCAAAACTTCTAAATGTTTAGTTTATGTCTAGTCCTTAGAAATATAACCAGAGAAACAGTGACATTATGATTTTTTTAATAAAAATATCTATCTGTATTTGATATTTGTCCCTGTTCCAGGCTCAGAACTCCACAAATACTTGAAATTTTCTAAGTGATGAGAGAGACAAAGGTGTTTTTTTTTTTTTTTATGTGAATGAGGTGACTTTTGGTGACTTATAGGTCACCTAAGGATGAAGGCTGGATGCCAGGGTAAACAACACATGATTGGAGAGTTAGACATTTCAGACTTACAGGGAGGGGAGAAGGGATGGAGGCTGGATGAATCAATGTTCAGTGACTTCATCAATTATACCTAGGTAATGAAGGCTCTGTAAAAACCCAAATGGATGGGGTTCTGAGAGCTTCCCGGCTGAGAAGCACATGGAGGTCTGGGGAAGGCGGCGCATTTGGAGAGAGCATGGGGGCTCCTTTCTGTGGCTCTTGCTGCACATATGGCTGTTTCTGAGTTACATCCTTTTGTAATAAACCAGGGGACTAGGAAGCAAATGTTTCTCTGAGCTGCTCTAGCAAATTAACTGAACCCCAAGAAAGGAACCAATCTGTAGCCAGTGGGTCAGAGGTACGGTGACAGCCTGTGATTGGACTCTGGGCAGTAGTCTCAGGGACCCATGTACATCAAGTCGGTGATGCCATCCAGCCATCTCATCCTCTGTCATCCCCTTCTCCTCCTGCCTTCAATCTTTCCCAACATCAGGGTCTTTTTTAGAAACTATCCAAAACATGAAAACTCTACCTATTAAAGGGAAGAGTCCCTATTAAAATCATACCTTTATGGATCCAAAACCCATGGTTTTTACAGAACCATAGTAACTTGCAAAGAAGAAAGAGACTCCACTCCTGACCTGGAAATCCTCATAAGGGCTGTGCACTTCTCACAGTCAATTCTGATAGTGAGCATTATGCTGCCTAATATGTATTCTTGGTGATGATATTCTTTTTTAAAAAAATTTATATAGTACAAGAAAAGTATTCTCTTTTCAAAAAAATGTTAATTATTGACATGTACAAAATCCTTTTCTTTTCTTTGTAGTAATTCCCTTCTCTTTGTAATAATTCTGTCCTTTAGATGCACACCAGAGACTGTACCATAGACTTTTTCTAATTTGAATGCATGTTAATTTTGAGAATTTTGTCCCATTTCATTAAAGAGTTAGGGAGAATGTGTGTCATCAACTAGAGTGAAGAGTTTTCAAGTTATGAACTTTAACTTTGTTATCAATATCAACTTTGTTGAATGTTAAAAAACTGATGATGAAGACATTTATTTATCCTGAGTCAAAGTCTTTCCAGATCTCCTCAGTATAAAGTTTGCAGAATAAACAATTCCTGGAGAAGCAGTGACCTTTTTTCCTCAGTGACCCAGGTAAGTGTCCACTTATTTCAGGAAGTAATGTGTCTGTTTTCTTTACTCCTTTAGAGAATTCTCTTCTTTCCTTTCCCCCTAACTTCAATAATAAAGAGCATCATATTGATGACAAAGATCATTAATGTTGCATTTGAATTAAATGAAGCTCCTTATAAGAGTGATTTGAAAAACCTTAGGCTGCAGTCTCGGCTGGTTCTCTTTATAGGAAATCTCTATCACTATGCCTAGAAGATGCATTCGTTCCCAAGTGATCTGTGAGATGCATAGTTCAGAGAAAAAATTAAAGGCAGTGCACTAAGAATGGAGAGATAAATACTAAGATTGCTTTATGACTACATTAATTACTTTTCTCATGGAAATCAACTTGGAAATTGGAATTTGAGGAGCAAAGTTGATCTGGCTCCTTCAAGAAACTTTAAGGTACACTAATGCAAAAAATGTTCACTTCATCACCAGAGACACAATAAGCATGATTCATTATTGATTGAATCAGAAGCTTTATTTCTTAGGGTGGGCAAGGATATTTTCCATTAATTATTATTAACTGAGGAAGAGCTAATATTATTAATGGATGATGTGTAGAGAGATGGCTATATGAACAGAGATGCTATGGTACTATTTTTACAAATGTGCCATAGTGATAAGTGCTATTTCAATATTTGAAGAATATCCTAAAGGCTAGTTCTTGTATCCTGGGGCCTGGAAATATGAACACTTTTGAAAACTCACTGAGGACCATCTTTATCCAAATACAGTCAAAAGTCAATTTCTTTAAAATTCTGAGCAGGAAATTGGGCAGACAGGAAAGATATGAAGGGGACTTCCTTGGTGGTCTAGCGGTTAAGACTTTACCTTTCAAAGCAGATGGTATAGGTTTGATTCCTGGTAAGGGAGCTAAGATCCCACATGCTTCTTGGCTAAAAAAAGAAAAACAACAATAAAACATAAAAAGCAGGAGCAATATTATAATAAATTCAATAAAGACTATAAATAGTCCACATAGGAAAAAATCTTCAAAAAAAAGAGAGGAGAGTTGAGAAGACTTAAGCATCTTGGAAATGAGAAATCTTGCCAACCTGTGGGAAAACATTTTAGACTCAGATTTTTTTTTTTTTTGGTGTCATTTATGCTTAAATACCTGAGAAGCAATTAAAGTGCAACTTTTGTTTCCAATAATAGATTTTCTAGATGAATGGAAAACTTAAATCAGAATGTTTTATGCAATAATAATATATAAAAAATATGCTAACCTTTAAATCTAAGACATCCAACTGGTTGCTCTACAGTACCAGATTTTGCCAAGAAATGTTTGAGACATGCTTAGAAAACTATTACAAGTATGCTTTAAAAAAAAAATGCTCCTTAATTTTATAAAATGTTGGCATAATATAAGATTAGATTTCCTTGAAGTCAACTATTTTATAGTTATTTTTATGCTATGGCATTAATCCCTAGAAACTAAAAATCTTTAATTATTGATTTTCTTTTTTCAGTAAGAGGTCACAGAAAGCAAGATCAGTATGAAGAACTGGATGAATAATCATATAATTGAATATAAAGCATACATTTAGTATGAAGTCCCTTAAAAATTAAAGTGCTGCGATTTCAAAACAATTTGTTTTCTAGAATGACAGAGTACCTAGTAAACTATGAATGCTCGAAATGGTTTTGAAAATTCATCTGCTATGTTCAAGACTGGCTTAGCTGGCCCCATTCCCTAAATGGTTATTTGTGCCAATTAGTTGATTTCTTGTTATTGAATTAATCCTAATGGATTTGGTAGATAATTTCAATTTAAATTAAGTCCTGAGGAAAAACTTCACTCACTTCCCCCAGGCTACGACAGACAAACGTTTGCAGACAAATATCCTTTATTATTCAGCCAGAACATCTGTTTTATTTTATTTTCATACCAATTGTATCACCTTTTCTGCAGACAAAGTGACAATACTAGTAAGAATATTTTAGAAAGAAAACACTGGATTAACCAAATTCAGAGGAAGTACCCTTCTGAAGAGTACTAAGCCTAACCTTTAGACAGCTAGTATCATCATGTTCTTCACATTTATTATTTTAAAATACATGCATTTGAATAATCAGTTATCTCTCATTCTAATTAAACTAAGTAGATACTCTTGATGAGGAACTCATTAAATAAAATTAGCTCTGAAAGTTCTTATCCTTTAATTGAACATCTCACCTGATCATTGCACTTGTGACTTTAACGATGAATATACACATGGACAAAGGCGAGAGCATATTTGACAATAGGACTCAGACCCCTGACCTCTGCAGCAATTTCTCCAGGAAGCCAAACCACAACTTTGCAGCTATCAGCCCAAGGGTCTGTGCTTGGTCAGTGACTGCCAACTTTCTAGTTATTGGCTCTGCTTCTGACTCAGCACCAATTAGAGAAAGTCGCACATGGTCCCCAAACCAATCTAATAAAATGCTTGACTTTTCATTAGCTTCTTTATGCCCCAAGCCTCCACACAAAGCTCATCTGGAGACTTCCACCCCGCTTGGATCTCCACCACTCCCCACATGCTCGCTTTCTGCCCAACATGAGTGATGGTGGCTGTCTTCCTGGTTATAGCAAACTTTGGATGAATAACCCCTTCTTATTCTCACTTGGGTGATCATTTATTTCTACAGGCTTCATAGAAGCATATTCCTTAGTTAATTTTCTTTGCTAAAACACTCATTTGTAACAGATGCAGAGGGTCTGCTCTGCAGAAGGTTTGTTGGCAGACGTGGTATTTGAAAGAATGAACGCATGGTGCTTCCCAGGCAGCACTAGTGGTAAAGAACCCGCCTGCCAGTGCAGGAGACAGAAGAGACAGAGTTTTCAATCCCTGGGCTGGGAAAACCCCCTGAGAAGAGAATGGCAGCTCATTCCCACCTGAAGAATCCCAGGGACAGAGGAAATTGGCGGGCCTGAGTCCGTGGGGTTGCAGAGTCGGATATGACTGAAGTGACTGGGCACACTTATGCATGGTGAGATAGTTAGCAGTTAAAATTGATCTCATACCTCTTTCTTCTTTACTCCGTCTTAACCACATCTACTCATTGCTGCTTCAGCCTTTAGAGTGCCTCTCTTGCCTGCCTTTCTTTCATTTTTTTCTTTTCCTTCTGTAAGTATCCAGGTTAAGGTCTTGACAATCTGCTACATACCATTCAGTTTAAAACTCCATGTCAATGTATGGCAAAACCAACACAATAAAGTAAAGAAAATTAAAAAAAAAAAAAAACATACAGGGATTGAAAAAAAAAAAAAGATGGATTACCAATAAAAAAATAAATAAATAAATAAAACTCCCTCTCTTCACTTGAATCCTACCAAACAGATTTTCTAAGTCCTGCCTCCCTCCCCTACAATTCAGTCTTGTCAGTCAAAACTTCCTAAAATACACTTATTTAAATAAAATATAGTTCTTCCTTCACTAACTGAAAATGGACAAAATCCTTAGCTTGCTCCCCAGAGGCCTCCATTGTCCAAGTATGGGATACTTCTGTTAGCAACAGCATACTTCTCTTAGCAAAGTGAGTTTATCCTTGAACACAGAGCAGATTTCGCTCTTTCTTACCTTTCTGATTTCTTCTTGGAATCCAAAAATGTTTTGCTCTGTTCCTCTTAATCTAACCACTAGAAGTTACCTTTGAAGAAACAGTCCCTTGTATCTGATATTTAAATCCTTCTCTTAAAATGCAAACTTGAAATTGTACTTATAAGGACTAGCCCCTTAACTGGGTTAACTAGTAGGTTTTAACCCACATGCCAACCAACATAAACTGGTAATAGTAGACTGATATGTTGAAGTGAGGAAGACTCCGATATTCTGACCAGCTTCTTTAGGTGACATGAGAGATTGGTTAATTAAATAAAAACTGATAACTTTTAAAACTGTAGTCAAGTGACAATTGGTTAACATGGCCAGAAGGAGCCTGTTTATAATCTTGACAACTTATCAAAGTTTGCTGTCTGTGTTCTGGATATTCTAGTTTCAATTAATGACGCATTTCTCTATAAGCTTCTATGATCTTTTAAAACATTTTCTAATTAATTACCTGTCTATTGACCATAACTCTACTTAAGCTCTCTATCTTCAATTAAAATAATTCTCTGAGAGCAACTTTGTGTTATCTTCTAGAGTATTTCAGAGTTGGTGCCCATAAACATGAGATTTTATTTTATTTGTAGGAAAATATAATACAAAATGAGAGGAGTAGGGGGATTTGGGTAATTACTTTAAAAATAAGGATATTTTAAAACGATCATGCAGACTTTCAGTTACCAAAAGTTTCAGTTGGCTAAAATATTTTCCACCTTCTTGAAAAATAGATAGTAAGAAGCTATTGCTAGTTACCAGAAAGAAAGGGAAGATGCATATCGCTTGCTAAGCAGAAACTGAATTCAAATATTAATTTTTTTTCTTCTTTTTGGAAATCAAAGGTATTTTTTATAGAGTATAGACTAGAATTTTACTTTGTCAGTGAAGATTTGTGACTCTAATTCAGAGTGAAACATGAATTTGCCAGTGTGATCTCTGCATTCTATTGTCTGATCACCTTATTTCATAGATGCTTAAATGGTTGGATCCTCTATTAGATTTGATAAATATCCTCAAGGTCTGCCTTAATGACTATCTGAATGTAACTCTACTTTGTATGATAGGAGAAACACATGAGGTTTTTTTAAAAACTAAATAAAATGGAAAGAATGAAAATAAATGAATTAAATTTCTAGCTCAAGATATTAGGGAAAAAAATGAACCTAAACCCAGGAGAAACAGTAAAAATAAACCAATAAACAATTAAGAAAAGGAATTACAAGTTAACATCCCTTATCAAAATTAATGCAAAAATACTCAAAAAAGTATTAACAGAAGCCAATAGCACATAAAGGAAATAATACACTATTACCAAGTTGCATTTGTTATAAGAATATAAGAAGGTTCTTTTAATATTGAGAAATTCATTAATATCATAAAACATCTATCTGCTACCTATCATCCATCTGGCCTAAGTTTATTTATCCAATATATCTGTCTTTATCTCGCTGTATCTTTATGTACAAGAGTGTATGTAAGTGCATATATTTTCTAGTTTTGTGTGCTATGAGAGTCTAGAATCAATGACACCACAATAGCAATGACCACATTTAGCAACCATATCTTAGGTTTCAATAAAAAGAGAAAGGGCTCCTTAAAGAAATGGCTGATTCCAGGTTTGGGGAATAGAAAAAGCAAGGTAAGTCTAGAATATGTTGCGGTGTCAGAAAGTAAAAAAATGTTAAAAAAAAAAAAAGTGAAGGGGTCACTTTGGAAGGTCACATGATGTCTGAACAAGAGAAGAGAAGCTGTGGCTTCCCTTGCTGCAGAGCATGGGCTTGGTCGCTGCGATGCACAGGCTTCTCATCGAGGTGGCTTCTCTTGTTGCAGAGCACAGGCTCAGAGCCCAGGCTTGGTAGTTGTGCATAGGCTTAGTTACTCCGTGGCTCCTGGGACCATCCCGAATCAGGGATCAAACCCATGTGTCTTGCATTGGCAGGCTGATTCTTTACCACTGAGTCACCAGGGAAGCCACCCTGGATTATTTTAAAAATCATGCTTAATTTAGAAATAATTTTTCTCCCAAATTAGAATAAACAGAAATGAAAAGATGCAGAGGATCAGGTACAATTTTTAAAACCCCAATCTATTTCCCCCCCTAATATCTAAATGCCTATCAGGCATCAAATATTGCATAAGCAATGGCCTTCTTTTTCTAGCAGCTTATACTGTAGGTGGCAAATAACATGTTTTGATGATAATAGTTGTTGCTGTTCATGTCTGACTCTTTGGAGCCCCAAGGACTGTAGCCCACGAGGGTCTTCTGTCCATGGGGTTCTCCAGGCAAGAATACTGGAGTGGGTTGCCATGCCCTCCTCCCGGGGGTCTTCTTGATCCAGGGATCAAACCTTCATCTCCTGCACTGAAGATGGTTTCTTTACCACTGAGCTACCAGGGAAGCCCCACAGTGATGATAATAATATAACATTTTTAACAAGAGTGGGTACTTCTACACTGCAGTACAACTAGTATTTATAGAGTCTAAGGTTCATTGACATGTATGCACACACAAACTCTAATTCTCACAGTAACCCTGCAAGTTATGTATTGTTATTCCTGCTGTACTGTTCAAATGCCTAAGGATATCAGGATCTGAGAACTCATCTTACTATGGAGTTTTCTACAGAGGTCTGCCAGAAGATTTATTCTGTTTTCTTTTTCTCTGAAGAACAGAGAATAAATTTAGAGTATTTGTAAGTCTTTCTGAGTCAGAAGTGAAGATGGTAACATTCACTCTGGTGTGGTGTCAGAGGACTGGCTGAGACGCATATTAAGGTCCATACTCATCATGTGATGACCGCCCATTAAATGTCAGTGTCCTACTCTCTCCCTCCTTCCTAACACACAAGTAATGGTTACCTTCTGTGGTCAAGCTCTTCAGCAATATTTAGTCACCATAGATCTTGGAAACTGTGTGTTATCTCAGCCCTAACAGCTATTACTGTCATACTCGGTCAGGAAATGCTGATGGGAATTTTTCACATACATCCTCCAACATTCCAAATGCATACTCTACAGGGTGAATTAGGAAAAATGGAATCAAATCGCCCTCTACTTTGGTTTGGACACAGAAGAAACATTTCAAACCACAAAGAACAGGTGGGAACTTCTAAATCATATCATATTTTCTGTGGCTTGTATAATATTAATAGTTTGGTCAACCTTCACAGACCATTTCCAGAGACTTCTGAATTCCTGAATATTGTAGAAATATTTTCTACTCTTAAACTCACTATGAAGATCATTAACAAAAAGAGGCTCACACTATCCTTAAAGCATTCTTCCCCAAACTTTCTGCCTTTTATGAAGGGCATTTTTCAAGGAATTTTATTTTCCAGTTTCATAATGTAATTTGTACATTATATGAAATATCATATCAATTCTTACTATACCTGGAGCAATGCCACTGCCTACTAAGTGAATGAAATCCTGTGGTTATTAGATAAAACAGGGTATAAGGGTATGCCTTAAAAGAGTTAGTCTTGAATAAATATGAGCAGAAAGCCAAAACTCCACAGAAGCACTTCAGGTGAATTTGATCACCAGGTTGAAGTGAATCATTGACAAAACCCTTGTTTTACTGCATTGACTCAGCGTAGCATCCAGTCTCTTCCCAATCTGCCTTTGCATATATTGATATTTCACTGCTGACATGCTGGCTCAGCGAGTCACATGTCTGGCCTCACTGCATGATCCAACATGAGAAAAGATTCCAAACTCTTGAACTCCCAAATGCTGGCATTGAATAATTTAATACCTTTTTATTTTTGATGCTTTATGTTTCATGTTTAATAATCTAGAACAGGTCATCAGGCATTTCGTTCATTCATTCATAATTGAAATCTCAAAGTTAATCACCATGTGAGTGCTTTTCCGTGTTTGGGCAGGGACGATAGTAATGGCCCGAATCAGAGTTTGCAGCAGGGAGCTTCCTCTGAGCGGCTGAAAGTGCTTTATCCTCTGAGCAGGTTGTCTATGGTGATCCAGCCTCGGCTCCTCCTCATCGCCCCAGAGTGGTCAGATAGGACTCCTGTCTGATGGGTAAGAGTAGTGGGGATGGGAAGACTCATGGTTGTGACAGTCACAGGGTTCATACTGCACGTGGGCCCTCCTTGAGGCTTCCCTGGTGGCTCAGTGATAAAGAATCTGCCTGCCAATGCAGGAGCCACAGGTTTGATCCCTGGATTGGGAAGAAGGGAATGGCTGCCCACTCCAGTATTCTTGCCTGGGACGTCCCATGGACAGAGGAGCCTGGGGGACTACAGTCCATGAGGTCACAAAGAGTTGTATATGATTTATTGATTAAACAGCAATAGGGCTTCAATGAACATGAAATCTGTGAGGAAACAAAAGACTTATTGAGAGGAAACGATATGGACATTTCTGAAGTCTGTACAAGGTGCTGGTCAGTGGGGTTCAGGTTAAATACCCAATTACATGATTTAATTCTCATAACTACCCTAAGGCAAAGCTCAGAGAATTTGAGTAATTTCCCCAGGCTACAAAGCTGGTAAATAATTTGTCTCAATTTGGAACCCAGCTTCATACTGCCCCCTTGAAAATGTAATTCACTCGTTTATCAACTCTTTGCTGTGTGCTTACTACAAGCTAAGGACTGTTTCAGGAGCATGATATATATAAGAACTCCTGGCCCTCATGGAATTTAAAAGAGAGGATAAAACATGTGTTTTATATGCTTATGCGATGAAGCGGAGTACTCAAGAAAGAGTATGCCAAGATCAGTGATAATGCTGGTTGGTTACAATTTTAAAAAGATTCGTTGGGGTAGGAGTCATTAACAAAGTAGCACAAAGCTATGAACTTTCCGTGGATGCCTGGAATGTGGATAATGCTTTTACAGAAAAGTGACAACTGAACGAGGTCTTACATAAATAATAAATAGGAATTTACGTAGGAGGAAAAAGGGAATGGTAATCCTGAGGCAATTCAAAGTAATGAGATTAGAAATTCATAAAAAAATCCCAACCCTGTTTTTGTGTTGAATATGTGTGCTTATATGAGACAGAGAGACAGAGAGGGAATATCTTGGCTTCTTTATCTCCTTCCAAAACAAACCAAAATAATTTAGAGTACTGTCCATTTAGAATATCCAATGCCGATTTCTTCCCCATAAGCATCATTTAGAGATGACATTATCTTTCCTGATCTGATGATGCTGTAACTGTAACTCGGAAAATTTTAACCACCCACTCTCCAGAAAAAATGCTTTCATCTGTATCAGTCATTAATTTCCATGGTGTAAATATTCTAATCATAGTCAGTTTGAAGCTACTGACACGCGATCACTAAATGAGGTCTTGAAAAGTGATGTGAGTTAGTACAGCAATATATAGTATTTCTACCTGGCAGAAACAAAACATGCAAGTAACTTTAAATAATTCCTGAGCTTAGCAATTGATTTACCAAAGTCTTAGAACAGAACAAAGCATGGCTTCATGAGATGATATGAGCTGTTTCCACTTCACCACTGTGAGGCATAGGAATAAAAGGAATTCTGTGTTTTCTCTAAGTCAGATCTTAGATATTTTTGTTCTGGAGAAATCTCCCAGTTCAGGGAAGCATACCATTCAGAATGCTTTCATTTTTGGGGACAAGATACTTTTCCTGAAAGTGTCAGAGCCTGGTGGCTGGTTAAGACCATTGCCAGCTATGATGTGGTCCCACTGGCAGTTTTGCTTGTGCTTCTGGTGTCATATCACAAAATATCATTGCCAAGACTTCTTCCCTGTGCTTTCTTCTAGGGGCTTTATGTTTCTTCCCTGTGCTTTCTTCTAGGGGCTTTCTTCTAGGGGCTTTATGTATCAGGTCTGATGTTTAAGTCTTTAATCCAACTTGAGTTAATTTCCGTGAGTGATGTAAGATAAGGGTTCAATTTCTTCTTCTTCAGATGGTTATCCATTCTTTCCAACACTATTTGTTAAAGAGACTGTCCTTTTCCCACTGAGTGTTCTTGGCTCCCTTGGCAAATATTAGTTGACCTCGTATGCTGGGTTTTATTCTCAGGTTCCCTTTTCTATTCCATTGGAGACTTTTGCTCACTGAATGGTTGCACCTGCTTGCATGCTGCCCATAATCCCACACCAGAGGCAAGCATGATGCCAGCAGGTTAAGGGAGGTTATTATGGTACTTTCTTTTGAACTAGTTTTATGTTGTAGCTTTGAAGGCGGTAAAAAGGACAGTTGCAGAGACTGCAACTTTTAATCTTCTGGAATATAAATATGCCTCTGATGCAGGAAAAATGTTGATTGCTCTGGTGCTTTTTTCTATGTTTGAACATCTCCCCCCAATAGGAGCCAGTGCCCAGAATATCTTTTTATCTTCAAGATCTTAAGCACTTTAATAATGGTACAAGGATGGCAGGGTGATAGATCCATTCTTCCACCTAGACACAAGTACATGTTATCAGAACTCTAATGTTGAGATGAGTGAAGGGAAAAATGATACTCCGTTGCCTATTTCATCAGGAAGGACTCCTAATGTATCACTTTTGCTGCTGAGTTACCTGAAACAGCTAAAGAGAAACAATTCATAGGAGAAGCAGTCACTAATAATAGACTTCTCATCACAAGAGTTCATGACTTTAAAGATTCTTGTTTTGTTTTCTTTTTTCTTTGGTTGTTGTTGTTATTACCATTCCTGTTATGTGTAGCATCACAGGACATTTTTCCACTTCCTAAAATGTGGAAACAGACAGGTTGCCCAGTTCTTTTTCCCAAGTATCTGAGTAGAAAAACACATTGCTTATGTATGATCATCTGATAACCTCCCCAGGCTTAAAAACAGTATGGGTGAAAGACTAGGGATCTCTGGTGGCTCAGGGGTAAAGAATCCACCTACCAAGGCAGGAGACATGGGTTCAATCTCTGAGTCAGGAAGATCCCTTGGAGAAGGAAATGGCAATCCACCCCAGTGTTCTTGCCTGCAGAATCCCATGAAGAGGAGCCTGGCGGGCTACAGTCCAGGGGGTTGCAAAGAGTCAGACACAGCTTAGTGACTAAACAACAAACAAGGTGACAGAATGCAAATTAATTGCTCACTAAGCCACATGGATTGTTTTCAGGATTTAATTTTTAATATTCAAAATAAATTGTACAGAGGGGACAGACTATGAAAGAAGACTCAACTGATTTTTTTCTCAATTGCAGAAGTTCAATAAATGTTGAATAAGTGACTCAATCTCAAATTTACTTTTGAGGAAACATATTCAAGGAAATGAGAGTCAGTTCCTAGGTAGGTTGATAAGAAGTCCAGGGTCCCCGAGGAGGATAAAGGGGTCTAGGGCCCTTGACAAGGAAACAGGGGTCTGGGGTTATCAAGAAGAAAAGGACAAACTTTTTTTTTTACATTGTTTTGTCTTAGTCAATATAACAACGTATCTTGCTTGAGGACATGTTTTTGCTTAACAAGAATCTTCTGACTAATCTTGTTATCTTAAGATAACATTGTATATATATACAATGTTATCATATATATATATATATATATGAGACAACAACATACATTGTGGGAGTGGGGTCTGGTAAGACCTTTGTATTATTAGTTATAATCTTGTTAAGAAGTATGATGTGGGATTGGGTCTGATAAAAGTATATAAGGCCTTCATAAGACTAGTGAGGGGGGGAACTCTTTGCCCCCCTAGGTCTCTGTCAGAAGCTTTCTCTGTCCCCTTTTCACTTTACTAAAACTCTGAAGGTCTTGAGTGATCAAGCCTGGTCCCTGGTCCGGAAGCTAAATCTTCGGAGATCATGAATCCGACATCATTCACCTTAAGTTATCAGGAGTTTCTTACATTGGACAATGCTGGCCAGAAGTGGTAGAGCCTCATTGAAATATAGCATTTTCTGGTTTCAGAGCTCTTTCTTTCTCAAAGTACTGTGTTCCTCCACAGTTCAGAGCTCTTTCTTTCTCAAAGTACTGTGTTCCTCTACAGTGTCCACCTGGGAGAGAATGAGGGGTGGCGATTAGAGCACCGAGTTTAGAGTCTGATGTCTGTAACTCTGGGCTCCACTCTTGATCCACAGATGAGAAGCTCATTGATCTTCACTTCTCTTGTCTCCCTTTCTGCAAATGTTTGTCCTGCAAAAATCATAAACCAATTTATAACATTTAAACAGAATATTTAGTTGAGATATTATTTTTCAGCAAGTACTGTAGAAACGCCCTTTTTGTTCCCTGCATGTAATTAGTAAAACAGCCACTTTGACAGGTTTGTGCCTGAAATTCAGTATTTATTTTGGCCTTTCTCTTGCCTGTTATATGTGCCCAAACTTGTTTTGACTAGCTGCTTTACATGGACACCAAAGGATCTCATAATTGGTTTTGCTTCTGGGGCATCACTGAAAACAGAGTCTCTGAAGTGTGATGGGCAGAGGCACTGCCTCAGAATCACTTGGGTAGCAGGTTGTGATGGACCCTAAGGTCTGTATCAAGAGAAACTCCCAGGTGGTAGAGAGTGGGCTGCTCAACTTTCTCAAATGAATTTTGTTGTTGTTCAGTCACTCAGTGTGTCCAACTCTTTGTGACCCCATAGATTGCAGTGCACCAGGCTTCCCTGTCCTTCATTTTCTCCCAGACTAGCTCACACTCATGTCCATTGACTTGATGATGCCATCCAATTATCTCATCCTGTCATCCCCTTCTCCTCCTGCCTTCAATCTTTTCCAGCATCAGAGTCTTTTCCAATGACTCAGTTGTTTGCATCAGGCGGCCAAAGTATTGGAGCTTCAGCTTCAACATCAGTCCTTTCAATGAATAATCAGGACTGATTTCCTATAGGATCAATTGGTTTGAGCTCCTTGCTGCCCAAGGGACTCTCAAGCGTCTTTTCCAGCACCACAGTTTAAAAGCATCAATTCTTTGGTGTTCAGTCTTCTTTATGGTCCAACTCACATCCATACATGACTCCTGGAAAAACCATAGCTTTGGAAAGTTTGAGACCTGCTGCACTGCACTCTATGTGCATATGTGTAGCATCACAATACAATCCAGTGTGATGAACATATTCCTTTGAAAGCGATGGATAGAGAGACTTATCGGTGGCTATCTCACTTTGGTAAATTAACCTCATAATTGAAGCACTGGAGAAAGTACACTGCTTCATGGAAGCTATGTTTAGCTTTCAGTCATCCGTGATGCAGAGCCAGTCAGGAGCCTGAGGGTTTAGACTCAGGCCAGCTCAGCAGCCTCCCACACCTGGGAGCTCGTGGGCCTTTCCACTCTGTGCCTTGTCTCAGCACACTCAGGGGACCAGAGGCCAGCAGAGACCTCCTTGGGAGTTTGTGAGTTCCCATGGTGTTAACAGGTTGACACGAGTCAGACATCTTGTCTGCAGCAAACATCTGGTGTCCCTTCACTGCTTCCGATGCTCAGGATAAGAGGCACCCTCCTCCTTCCTCCTGGTGACCAGCACCCTTGGACCCTGAGTCTAGGCAGGAGGCAGGATGCCCTAACTCAGAGGCCGCCATGCAGGGTCTCAGTCAACATTCCTAGAAGTGTGGAGTTAAGCACCAAGTCCGCTCTCCAAATACACAGCAAAGGGGAAAGGGGCCAGGAGTGTATGTGTGTGGGGGGGATTGGAATGCAGAGATGAAGCTGACTTGAGCCAAGAGGCACTGAAGATTGGACCCCAGGATAAGGAGGGTTCTGTCGGGATTCAGATTGCCTTGTCTCAAGCACCACAATTGAAAAGAGACTTTCAATTTCTAGACTATGCAGCTAGAAGATACTGTACTTAGAAAATATAGTCCCCTTTCTGCATATCCTTCTAAAGTCTCTATGATCTACATATAATAATGCATATTTCTTAATATTCAGATAAGTAATAAAATGTGAGATAAACCCTGACATGAAATTTCATAGTCTATATTTTGCTTTAAATTATATTTTGAATGCAGTTCCATGTGAGTATTTTTGTTTCAATAACCTATGTTCAAGTGACTTCAGATGAAGTGATTTCAGATAATTTCTTGAGTCAAAACTCTACTTTGAGAAGAGTTGGGTTATTTTCATTTTATTTTTGCTATTGTAATAGGTATGTGAAGAATATTGTCCAAAGCTTTGCATATACTCCTGAATATTTATCTAGTAGAAATTCATTAGAAGTACCATCATTGTCAAAATATACTTAAAGATTTTGATGTGTCTGTGTGCATGCTAAGTCGCTTCAGTCGTCTCCAACTCTTTGTGACCCTACAGCCCTGCCAGGCTCCTCTGTCCATGGGATTCTCCATACAAGGACTCTGGAGTGGGTAGCCACGTCCTCCAGGGCATCTTTCTGACTTAGGGATCAAACCAGCATCTCTTATGCCTTCTGCATTGGCATGTTTTTTTTTTAACCACTAGTGCCACCTGGGAAGCCCAAAGATTTTTGATACTTACTTCCAAATAACTTTCCCCAAACAAGTTTTGCTAGTTTTACAAGTCATCACCAACGCAAGTCACTGTTAACTGTGGGTCAGAGAACCTGCATCGCCTGGGAATTTCTTGGAAGCAGTCTCTCCTCCCACCTGGACCTCCTGAATTAGATCTGCATTTCAGTGAGATCTCAGAAAGGTCTGCATGACTGTGAATTTGGGATACCACCGCATTACACTGCAGCCTCAGTGGCCTTAAGACATTTTCCTTTTTGCTGTAGGGGAAAACAGACACGATATAGAGATGGTGAAAGTTTGATTTCAGGCTGAGGAAGTGGGGTGATATCATCAGTCTGAGAATTACTCACTGGTGTTAGCTGAGTCACCTGTCCAGAAATAGAGCGGGGAGAGCTGAGGTAAGCAGCCGAGGGGGTGTGCGCAGGGGTGGCCACACCTGCACCTCTTCTAATTCTAGCACCGCACCGCTTGGCTCTGAAGTCCAGGAGCAGCCGTGACTCAGATGGACCGGCCTGGGGGATGGAAACGGAGGTAGGCTGGCCTCTCTGCTGATGCTTCTGTTTTAGATTTTTGTCAATGACTGTGGGCAGCTCTACCAATGACATCACCATTGCCATGGAATTGAGTTACTGATCTCTACTCAACAGACATCTGCTCACCCGAGAGTCGTATGTTCATATTCTGAAGATGATATCATATTTGCATTTGCAGGGCTAAATCATCCCTTTTGACAACTTCCACTTAATTCGCAAACATGCCTGTTTGGTTGACTATTTTGGAGATAAAATGACGTTGAAGGTCAGTGTCCAACTCAGAAATGCTGAGGATGACCTGAGAGTCTGGTTAAGATGCAGATTCTGATTCGGTGGATTTAGAGTGGGGCCAGAGATTCTTCATTTCAACCAGGCCCCTAGTGTTGTTGGGTATAGATTCAGAAGTGTGTGCTTGTGTGTGTGTTTATTTACTCAATCATGTCTGACTCTTTGAAACCCCATCGACTGTAACCCACCAGGCTTACATGTCCATGGGATTTCCTAGGCCAGAATACTGCAGTGAGTTGCCATTTCCTTCTCCAGGAGACATTTCTGACCCAGGGCTCTAATCCATGTCTCTGCCGTCTTCTGCATTGGTAGGTAGAGTCTCACCACAGCACCACCTGGGAAGCGTGAAGATCACACCTTGAATAGGCTCCAGTAGATGTACCGAATATAAATCTCATCTTTTCAAACTTGTGTCACGTCATTTAAAAGTAAAGTAGACTTGTACTTTTAAAATTTTTTTATTTATTTTTTAATTGAATGACAATTGCTTTACAAATTTTGTCGTTTTCTGTCAAACATCAACATGAATCAGCCATAGGTGTACATACGTCCCCTTCCTCTTGAAACTCCCTCCCATCTCCCTCCCTGTCCTACCCCTCTGGGTTGATGCAAAGCCCCTGTTTGATTTTCCTGAGATATACAGAAAATTCCAATTGCCTATTCAATTTACATATGGTAATGTAAATTTCCATGATACTCTCTCCATACATCTCATCCTCTCTTCCCCTCTCCTCAGGTTCATAAGTTTGTTCTCTATGTTTCTCTAATGCTGCCCTGCAAATAAATTCATCAGTACCATCTCTCTAGATTCTATATATATGCTTTAGTATATGATATTTATCTTTCTCTTTCTGACTTACTTCACTCTGTATAACAGGCTCTAGATTCATCCACCTTATTAGAACTGACTTAAATGTGTTCCTTTTTATGGCCAAGTAATATTCCCTTTTGTATATGTGCCACACTTCTCTATCCATTCATCTGTAAATGGACCACTAGATTGCCTCCATGTTCTAGCTATCGCAAAGAGTGCTGCAATGAATATCGGGATACGTGTGTTTTTTCAATTTCAGTTTTCTCAGGGTATATACCTAGGAGTGGGATTGCTTGGTCGTATGGTGGTTTTATTCCTAGTTTTTTGAGGAATCTCCATACCATCTTCCAAAGTGGCTGCATCAATTTATATTCCCACCACCAGTGTAAGAGTGTTCCCCTTTCTCCACATCCTCTCCAGCATTTATTGTCCATAGACTTTGATGATGGCCATTCTGACTGGTGTGAGATGATATCTCATTGTAGTTTTGATTTGCTCTCTAATAATGAGCAATGTTGAACATCTTTTCATGGGTTTATTAGCCATCTGTATGTCTTCTTTGGAAAAATATCTGTTTAGGTCTTTTCCCCACTTTTTGAGTGGGTTGTTTGCTTATCTGATATTGAGTTGTATGAGCTGTTTGTATATTTTGGAAATCAACCTTTTGTCAGTTGTTTCATTTGCTATTATTTTCTCCCATTCTGAGGGCTGTCTTTTCCCCTTGTTTATAGTTTCTTTTGAGAAGGAAATGGCAACTCACTCCAGTAGTATTTCCTGGAGAATTCCATGGACAGAGGAGCCTGGTGAGCTACAGTCCATGGGATCACAAAGAGTTGGACATGACTGAGTGACTAAAATTTGCTGTGCAAAAGCTTTTAATGCTAATTAGGTCTACTTGTTTACTTTTTTGTTTTTATTTCCATTACTCTAGGAGGTGGGTCATAGAGGATCTTGCTTTGACTTATTAAATTAGTGATTTGATTTATTAATTTATTTCTAGTGTTCTATGTTTTCCTCTAAGAGTTTTAAAATTTCTGGTCTTACATTTAGGTGTTTAATCTATTTTGAGTTTATTTTTGTGTGTGGTGTTAGAAAGTGTTCTGATGTCAATCTTTTACATGTAGCTGTCCAGTTTTCCCAGCACCACTTATTGAAGATGCTATCTCTGCTCCATTGTATAATCTTGCCTCCTTTGTTAAAAATAAGGTACCTATAGATGCATAGGTTTATTTCTGGGCTTTCTATCTTGCTCCATTGGTCTATATTTCTATTTTTGTGCCAGTACCATACTATATTGATGACTGTAGCTTTGTCATATAATCTGAAGTCAGTAAGGTTGATTCCTCCAGCTCCATTCTCTTTTCCCAAGACTGTTTTGGCTATTCTGTGTTTCCATATGAATTGTGGACTTTTTTGTTCTAGTTCTGTGAAAAATGCCATTGGTAGTTTGGTAGGGATTGCACTGAATCTGTAGATTGCATCTGGTAGTATAGCCATTTTTACAATATTGATTCCTCCTACTCAGGAACATGGAATATCTCGTCATCTATTTATGTTATCTTTGATTTCTTTCATCCATGTCTTACAATTTTCTGTATACAGTTCTTTTGTCTCCTTAGGGAGGTTTACTCCTAGATAATTTATTCTTTTTGTTGCAGTGGTGAATGGGACTGATTCCTTAATTTCTCTTTTTGATTTTTCACTGTTAGTATATAGGAATGCAAGTGATTTCTGTGGATTGATTTTGTGTCCTGCAGCTTTGCTAAATTCTCTGATTAGCTCTAGTAATTTTCTGATAATATCTTTATGGTTTTCTATGTATAGTATCATGTCATCTGCAGTGAGGGCTTTGCTTCTTCCTTTCCAATTTGGATTCCTTTCATTTCTTTTTCTTCTCTGACTGCTGTATCTAGCTAGGACTTTCAAAATTACATTGAGTAATAGTGGTTAAAGTGGACACCCTTGTCTTGTTCCTGATCTGAGGGGGAAATGCTTCCAGGTTTCCACCACTGAGAATAATGTTTGCTGTGCACTTATCATATATGGCCTTTACTGTGTTGGGGTAGGTTTCTTCTGTGCCCATTTTTTTTGGAAGAATTTTAATCATAAATGGGTGCTGAATTTTGTCAAAGGCTTTTTCTGCATCTGTTGAGATTAGCATATGGTTTTATATTTCAATTTGTTAATATGGTGTATCACATTGATACACCTTTTTCTCAAGTGAACATGGAACATTCTCCAGAATAGACTACATCTTGGGTCAGAAATCAAGCCTCAGTAAATTTAAGAAAATTGAAATTATATCAAGCATCTTTTCTGACCACAGTGTTATGAGACTAGATATCAATTACAAGAAAAAAAAACCTATAAAAAACCACAAACACATGGAGATTAAACAATACGTTTCTAAATAATGAACAGATTACTGAAGAAATCAAGAGAGAAATGAAAAAAATTTCTAGAAACAATCGACAATGAAAACACAACAACCCAAAACCTATGGGAGGCAGCAAAAGTAGCTCTAAGTAGGAAGTTTATAGTGATAAAATCCTACCTCAAGAAACAAGAAAAACATCAAATAGACAACCTAACTTTACACCTAAAACAACTGGAAAAAGAAGAACAAAGACCCCCAAAATTAGCAGAAAAAAATCATAAAGACCAGAGCAGAAACAAATGAAAAAGAAATGAAAGAAACAATAGTACCATACTGTCTTGATGACTGTGGCTTTGTAGTATAGCCTAAAGTCAGGTAGGTTGATTCCTCCAGTTCCATTCTTCCTTCTCAAGATTGCTTTGACTATAAGAGGTTTTTTGTATTTCCATACAAATTGTGAAATTATTTGTTCTAATTCTCTGAAAAAGACCTCTGGTAGCTTGCTAGGAATTGCATTGAATCTATAGATTGCTTTGGGTAGTATACTCATTTTCACTATACTGATTCTTCCAATCCATGAACACGGCACATTTTTCCATCTGTTTGTGTCCTCTTTGATTTCTTTCATCAGTGTTTTATAGTTTTCTATATACAAGTCTTTTGTTTCTTTAGGTAGAAATACTCCTAAGTATTTTATTCTTTTTGTTTCGATGGTGAATGAAATTTTTTCCTTAATTTCTCTTTCTGTTTTCTCATTGTTAGTGCATAGGAATGCCAGGGATTTCTGTGTGTTGATTTTGTATCCTGAAACTTTGCTATATTCACTGATTAGCTCTAGTAATTTTCTGGTAGAGTCTTTAGGGTTTTCTATGTAGAGGATCATGTCATCTGCAAACAGAGAGAGTTTTACTTCTTCTTTTCCAATCTGGATTCCTTTAATTTCTTTATCTGCTCTAATTGCTGTGGCCAAGACTTCCAAAACTATGTTGAATAGTAGTGGTGAGAGTGGGCACCCTTGTCTTGTTCTTGACTTCAGGGGAAATGCTTCCAGTTTTTCACCATTGAGGATAATGTTTGCGGTGGGTTTGTCATATATAGCTTTTATTATGTTGAGGTATGTTCCTTCTATTTCTGCGTTTTGGAGGGTTTTTATCATAAATGGATGTTGAATTTTGTCAAAGGCTTTCTCTGCATCTATTGAGATAATCATGCGGTTTTTATTTTTCAATTTGTTAATGTGGTGTATTACATTGATTGATTTGCGAACTGGCACAAAGACAGAAATATAGATCAATGGAACAAAATAGAAAGCCCAGAGATAAATCCACACACCTATGGACATCTTATCTTTGACAAAGGAGGCAAGAATATAAAATGAAGAAAAGACAATCTCTTTAACAAGTGGTGCTGGGAAAACTGGACAGCCACTTGTAAAAGAATGAAACTAGAACACTTTCTAACACCATACACAAAAATAAACTCAAAATGGATCAAAGATCTAATCATAAGACCAGAAACTATGAAACTCCTAGAGGATAACATAGGCAAAACACTCTCCAACATAAACCAAAGCAGGATCCTCTATGACCCACCTCCCAGAATATCGGAAATAAAAGCACAAATAAACAAATGGGACCTAATTAAAATGAAAGTTTCTGCACAACAAAGGAAACTAAAAGCAAGGTGAAAAGGCAGCCTTCAGAATGGGAGAAAATAATAGCAAACGAAGAAATGGACAAACAATCTCAAAAATATACAAGCAACTCCTGCAGCTCCATTCCAGAAAAATAAATGACCCAATCAAACGTGGGCCAAAGAACTAAAGAGACATTTCTCCAAAAAAGACATAAAAATGGCTAACAAACACATGAAAAGATGCTCAACATCACCCATTATCAGAGAAATGCAAATCAAAACCACAACCAGTCAGAATGGCTGCCATCCAAAAGTCTACAAGCAATAAATGCTGGAGAGGATGTGGAGAAAAGGGAACCCTCTTACACTGTTGGTGGGAATGCAAACTAGTACAGCCACTATGGAAAACAGTGTGGAGATTCCTTAAAAAACTGCAAATAGAACTGCCATATGACCCAGCAATCCCACTGCTGAGCATACACACCGAGGAAACCAGAATTGAAAGAGACACATGTACCCCAATGTTCATTGCCATATTGTTTATAATAGCCAGGACATGGAAGCAACCTAGATATCCATCAACAGACGGATGGATAAGAAAGCTGTGGTACATATACACAATGGAATATTACTCAGCCGTTAAAAAAAAAATTCATTTGAATCAGTTCTACTCAGGTGGACGGAACTGGAGCCCATTATCCAGAGTGAAGTAAGCCAGAAGGAAAAACAACAATACAGTATACTAACGCATATATATGGAATTTAGAAAGATGGTAACGAGAACCCCGCATGCAAGACAGCAAAAGAAACACTGTATAGAACAGTCTTGTGGACTCTGTGGAAGAGGGCAAGGGTGGGATGATATGCGAAAACAGCATTGAAACATGTTAATTATCATATGTGAAATCAATCGCCAGCCCAAGTTTGATGCTCAGGGCTGGTGCACTAGGATGACCCAGAGAGAGGGAATTGGGAGGGAAGAGGGAGGGGGGTTCTGGAAGGGGAACATATGTATACCCACGGCAGATTCATGTTAATGTATGGCAGAACCAACACAATAAAGTAAAGAAAATTTTTAAAAAAGGAAACAATAGTAAAGATTAATAAAATTAAAAGCTGGTTCTTTGAGAAGATAAACAAAATTGACAAACCTTTAGCCAGACTCATCAAGAAGAGAAATAAGAATCAAATCAACAAAATCAGAAATGATAAAGGAGTGATTTCAGCAGACAATGCAGAAATACAAATGATTAAAAGAGACTACTATGAGCAATGATATGGCAATAAAATGGATAATGTGGACGAAATAGACAGATTCTTAGAAAAGTTCAATCTTTCAAGACTGAACCAGGAAGAAATAGAAATTATGAACAACCCAATTATAAGCACTGAAATTGAAACTGTGATAAAAAAATCTCCCCAAAAAAACAAAAGCCCAGGACCAGTTGGCTTCACTGGTGAATTCTATCAAACATTTACAGAATATCTAGCCCTCCAAAACTCTTTCAAAAAAATTGCAGAGAAAGGAACACTTCCAAACTCATTCTATGTGGCCACCATCACGCTGTTACCAAAACTAAACAAAGACAACACAAAAAAAGAAAACTACAAGCCACTATCACTGATGAACATAGATGCAAAAATCCTCAACAAAATTCTAGCAAAAAGAATTCAACAACACATTAAAAAGTTCATATACCATGAATAAACTGGGTTTATCCCCGGGATATAAGGATTATTCAACATATGCAAATCAATCAATGTGATACACCGTATTAACAAATTGAAATGTACACTTGTACTGTTGAAAAGGTAGATTTCAGGTGAAATCTTGACTCCGCACTTCCCAGCTGTGACTTCAGACTTACAAAACTGTCATTTCCCCATTTTGGTCTATGTTACTTGACTGAGATGGCTTCAGTTTCCACGTGCATCCCCCAGTGTAGTAACTGCTTCAAGGAATTGTAAAAATTCAATGGAAGCAAGAAGATCACATCTAGTAGGTATTCAATTAGTGTCATTAATGTACACAGGGAAGCCTGCTATTTTAAAATTGGCCATACAGATCTTCATAGAGAGAGAACTGTTATTGTTTGAAGGAAATACTTTGATAGGCTGCCTTGACTTGTGTAACAAAGATCAGAAAGCAAAGACAAACAGGGGCATTTGTCAAGATTTTGGAGTTGGGATCAACGGTGGTAAAGGGGAAGGAGGTTTGAAAGTGGCCAAATAAAAACAGAGACATGATGGTAGACTGAATTCATGGAGAAAGCTGCTTAAGAGAAATCCATGAGAGTTAAGTAGCCAATAGAATTAAGGATAGAGATTTATAATATTCAGTTTTAAATTCATTTCAAAACAAAAGTGGGTCTCCACCAAGATGCTCTTATTCTTGCATGATCCCCAAAAGTACAGTATTGCAACTCACGTATGTGCTACTCTTTGCTTATTTGTAAACATCTTCTGTTTTCCTGAATGTTCAATATACCTGGCATTGGATGCCCCAGTCTTGTGTTGGTGGCATTTGGCAGAGGGGAAGAATTTGGTGACTCTCATTATGGAGCAAAGCAGTGTGGAATTAAAAAAAAAAAAAAACTTGGGAAAGTGAAGTTACAAGGGAGACAGAGTTACAGTGCTCTTGGATGGAAATTCAAGCTAATTTTGTTTGAATTTAGAAGGACTAAGTAATTCCAATTGGCATCAATTACAATTTTCTTAGGTTTCTATTTTCTTCTGTTTTATTCCTTTGAGATTTAAATCTTTCTCATATTATTCTATTCATGATATTCTATACAGTATTATACATGGTTTCATTTCTATCATATGTTCAGTATCTTGCACTAAATGTCAAATAGATGTTGAAGGTCACTTACTAAATGCATCAACCTGTATCTTATCTTTTCAAAATGGCAAAATTCAAATACCATTATTTTGGGATAAAAGTATTTGTAGATACATCCTACCCTTGTTTTATTATCACATTTTGCCTTTAACTGATACCTGAATCTTTATATATTTGCATTTTTGACGAAATGTGTGAATATACAGGTGTAATGAAGAATATCAGTTATTTTTCTAAATTACCTTTGAAATAAAAATTCATTAAAAAAGAAGGGATGCATTGACCTCAATAGTTTGAATCAGTTCAAGGTGTGTGTTTTAAAAACTGTATGGAAATCATGCAGAGATGCCATACGGTAGAGAGAAATGTTTTCACTGACGCTGGAAATATTTTTCTTTTCACTTGCTTTTCTTCTCACTCATTTTAATTTCTTGCATTTCCAAAGCATAGATAATATTAATAGTATTTTCCAATTTGATACACATTATGCAATTACAGGTGAAAATATGCACCATGTTAGATAATTAAGCATTCCAAGTTACCTCTCACAAATGTGAAAACACATAGGATCTGAGTGAATTATTTAGAGCTGTTCATGTTGGATTTGGAATTAATGCTTTCTGACACTTCTTTGAAGCCCTGCACTCTGTCATGTGTTTATTTTCTCAGGTATTATCAGCGTGATGTATTTCAAAGTTGAAACTCTGAGGCACACTCAGCAATCTACTGTTGAAGAATTAAAGTGTGAGCAAGATTCCTTGGAAAGTAGTAGATTGACTTGAAGGCTACTAAGCTGTCTAGCAAGAAATTGTCTTAGAACAATGTCAAATAGTTTCTGCTGGTAGAATATGGTTTATCTTCAATTTATTTTCATGCAAGTCAGCCGTGACTATTTAAAAGCACAATTGAGCTCAGTTCAGTTCCTCAGTCATGTCCAACTCTTTGCGACCCCATGAACCACAGCACACCAGACCTCCCTGTCCATCACCAACTCCTAGAGTTTACCCAAACTCATGCTCATTGAGTCGGGGATGCCATCCGATCATCTCATTCTCTGTTGTCCCCTTCTTCTCCTGCTCTCAATCTTTCCCAGCATCAGGGTCTTTTCAAATGAGTCACCCCTTCACATCAGGTGGCCAAAGTATTGGAGTTTCAGCTTCAACATCAGTCCTTCCAATGAACACCCAGGACTGATCTCCTTTAGGATTGACTAGTTGAATCTCCTTGCAGTCTAAGGGTCTCTCAAGAGTCTTCTCCAACACCACAGTTCAAAAGCATCAATTCTTCAGTGCTCAGCTCTCTTTATAGTCCAACTCTCACATCCATACATGACTATTGGAAAAACCATAGCCTTGACTAGACGAACCTTTGTTGACAAAGTAATATCTCTGCTTTTTAGTATGCTGTCTAGGTTGATCATAACTTTCCTTACAATGAGTAAATGTCTTTTAGTTTCATGGCTGCAATCACCATCTGTAGTGATTTTAGAGCCCAGAAAAATAGTCAGCCACTGTTTCCACTGTTTCCCCATCTATTTTCCATGAAGTGATGGGACCAGATGCCATGATCTTCGTTTTCTGACTGTTGAGCCTTAAGCCAACTTTTTCACTCTCCTCTTTCACTTTTATCAAGAGGCTCTTTAGTTCTTCTTCACTTTCTGCCATAAGGGTGGTATCATCTGTATATCTGAGGTTATTGGTATTTCTCATTTCTCATGATGTACTCTGCATATAAGTTAAATAAGCAGGGTGACAATATACAACCTTGAAGTACTCCTTTTCCTATTTGGAACCAGTCTATTGTTCCATGTCCAGTTCTAACTGTTGCATCCTGACCTGCATACACATCTATTCCAAAAAGACTCCAGAGCAACTGGGTCTGGGCTTTGAAAAGAATTCAGTCTGATCCAGCACTGTCCATTGGAGCCTGGATGGCAGTGTAGTTTGTGCCCGTGTACAGTTTTAAATTTCATTTTCTGTATTATATAGAGATATAGATAGATGTCAAATCAAAACTAACATGACACAAGCCTAGCTTTGCCTCCTCTTTTGGAAGCACATTCATTTTTAAGAAATATTAATATGACAAACTTGAGTGCATGTGAGCACAGGAGGGGAAGTTGGTACAGAGTACAACCACTGCTAACTTAGAGCTGAAATGGAAGCTGTGTCCTCAGGTAGAGCTGGTTTCAGAACGAGTTCATACAAATAATACTATGACCTGCAACTCTTGGAATATTACCCTAAACAGTATAGAGGGAAGGAATTATACTTCCAAACAGAGGAGTGGCTGATAAATGACACTCATTTTGAAAGAATACTAGGCTACAGAAAAGTTGCAAACAGTACAAGAATTTTTCTGTGTCTTTCACCCAACTTCTTATCATCTTAATATATTATGTAGTAAAGAAATGAAATAAAAAGTATCATTGGCACAATAATATTTTTAGATTCTGCATATAAGTGATATCATATATTATTTGTCTTTTTCTGACTTACTTCACTTACTATAATAATCTCTAGGTCCATGTTGCTGCAAATACCATTATTTCATCATTTTTATGGCTAATATTCCATTGTAAAAAATATGCTACATCCTCTTTATCCATTCCTTTGTTGGTGGACATTCAAGTTGTTTCCATGGCCTGGCCATTGTAAATAGTACTATAAAGAACATTGAGGTACATGTATCTTTTTGAATTACGGTTCTATCTGGATGTATGATCAAAGAGTGGGCTTGCAGGATCACATGGTAGTTCTATTTTTGGTTTTGTAAAGAACCTCCATTCCATTTTCCATTATTGGTGGGAATATTGTAGATCTTATTCAGATTTCTCCACTTGTTTTCACTAGTATCCCTTTTCAGTTCTAAGAGTCAACTCATTATCTAATGTTGTGTGCACTCATCATGCTCTTGTCTTCAGTGACCTTGACAGTTTTGAAGAATACTAGGTGTTTTGTTGAAGGCACCTTAATTTGGGTGTTCTGATCTTTTCTCACAATTTGCTGAACTAATGTTTGAAGTTATCACAGATTGCACCAAAGAAGTAGTAGTTGATGTCATAATACCTTATCTTGGTGGCCTTTTTCACCTGGTTGTGCTTCCCTGGTGGTCAAATGGTAAAGAATCTCTCTGTAGTGCAAGAGATCTGGGTTTGATCCCTGGGTTGGGAAGATCCTTTAGGAAAGGGAATGGCAACCCACTGCTGTATTCTTGCCTGGGGAATTCATGGACAGAGGAGCCTGGAGATACATGACTAAGTGACTGGCACTTTCACTCTTCACTTTTATCACTTTGTTAAGTAGTTTGTGTCAGATTTCTCTACTGTAAATTCACTGTTTTCCCATTTCAAACTGTATGTGCTAGAAATCAATTACTAAGTGCAGCTCATACCCAAGGGAGGGGAATTAGGTTCCCTCTCCCAGAGGAAGAATTATCAGAGCATTTGTAGACACATGTTAAAACCACAGCAGCAATGAATATATATTTTTTTGGGAGAGACTTTGAGGTTACAAAAATTTTCTGCATCTCTTCAAAGTTTTGTCCACTAATTATAGCATTCATCAAGGACTCTTGCCTGCAGTAATGCTTGGTATGGTGTTCTAATGGTGATTTTCTATTTTCCTCACTCTTTCTACATTTATTAATTGGAAGTTTTTTCTAAACATAATTGGCTTTACTCTTTCATTCGATTCTCTATTCAAGCTGCCTTAATATTCAAGCTTTTGGGATATTAATTTTATTCTCTGGTTTATAATCTTAAATGATATTGTGACTTATTTTGCTGTCCCAGCTGTTCTAATCTAGCACCATAGGATTCATTTTAACCTTCCTCTCTAGTGTCTCTCTCTGTCAGTGAGTAACCTGGCTCTCATCATCTACAAAGTACATAGTTACTCATTTAGAATAAGTGTAAATTAGTTTCTAAGTTGCTAACATGTACTTCTATGAAGGGTTGTTTTGCCAATAAGAGAACAGTGCTTAAACAGTTTTCTTTTTGTCTCCATCCTTATAGCATCAAGAAAACTTCTCAAAGTTATTTTTTAAAGATTTTTTTTATGTGGGCCATTTTAAAAGTTTTTATTGAATTTGTTACAATACTACTGCTGTGTTTATGTTCTGGTTTCTTTGGCTGCTAGGCATGTGTGACCTTAACTCCCCTACCAGGAATTGAACCTGCAGCCTCTGCACTAGCAGGTGAAGTCTTAAGCACAGGACCACCAGGGAAATCCCTCCTAAAGTGATTTCACCCACCCCTTTTATCCCCACCCTCTTTAGTGCAGTTGTGGCAGACATTTGCAGTGATAGCAGATTTATTTATAACAGGCTGACCTCCATTCTGAATATCCCCCAAATCTGTTCAATTTCTTTTCTTTGCGAAAAGTAAAATTCAGTTTTGCCAGGTGCTTTGACAAAGATGTGAACTCATGAACTCATCACTGGAGTCCAACACAGGATATTCCATCATCTAAAATTTCCTTTGTGTTTTCTGCTTGCTACCTGCTGCTCTCTTCTCCCCCCAAACCAAGGCACTCGCCATCCATCTTCCATTCAAATAGTTTTGTCTTTCCTAGGACAGCACATAAATATCTATACTGTTGCAATGAGCAAACTTCATTTGAGATTCATCCACATTCAGTTCAGTTCAGTTCATTTCAGTCACTCAGTCGTGTCTGACTCTTTGCAACCCCATGAACCGCAGCATGCCAGGCCTCCCTGTCCATCATCAACTCCCTGAGTCTACCCAAACTTATGTCCATCAAGTTGGTGATGCCATCCAATCATCTCATCCTCTGTTGTCCCCTTCTCCTCCTGCCCTCAATCTTTCCCAGCATCAGGGTCTTTTCAAATGAGTCAGCTCTTTGCATCAGGTGGCCAAAGTATTGGAGCTTCAGCTTCAACATCAGTCCTTCCAATTAATACCCAGGACTGATCTCCTTTAGGATGGACTGGTTGGATCTCCTTGCAGTCCAAGGAACTCTCAAGAGTCTTCTCCAACACCACAGTTCAAAAGCATCAATTCTTCGGCACTCAGCTTTCTTTATAGTCCAACTCTCACATCCATACATGACTATTGGAAAAGCCATAGCCTTGATTAGATGGACTTTTGTTGACAAAGTAATGTCTCTGCTTTTTAATATGCTGTCTAGGTTGGTCATAACTTTCCTTCTAAGGAGTAAGCGTCTTTTAATTTCATGACTGCAATCACCATCTGTAGTGATTTTGGAGCCCAAAGAAGTAAAGTCAGCCACTGTTTCCACTGTTTCCCCATCTATTTTCCATGAAGTGATGGGACTGGATGCCATGATCTTAGTTTTCTGAGTGTTGAGCCTTAAGCCAACTTTTTCACTCTCCTCTTTCACTTTGCTCAAGAAGCTCTTTATTTATTTTTTTTTATTTTTTATTTTTTTAAGAAGCTCTTTAGTTCTTCACTTTCTGCCATAAGGGTGGTGTCATCTGCATATCTGAGGTTATTGATATTTCTCCTGGCAATCTTGATTCCAGCTTGTGCTTCCTCCAGCCCAGTGCATCCACATTAGTCCATGAATTAACAGCTCATTCTTTTTCATCTCTGAAAATTCCACTTCACTCATTAACTCATTGATAGCATCTTGATTTCTTCCGATTTTTTTATAATTATGAGTAAAGCAGCAGTAGACATTGTGTGAACAAAAATTTTTATTAGGATTTTATTATCTTGGAGAAGTTTTAGAATCACAGCAAAGTGGAGAGGAAAGCCCGGAGAGTTCCCACATACCCCTGCTGGGACAGGTAAGCATTCACATTTCATCCAGAGGTGCAGGTTTCCCTCTCGTTTCTTTCTTCTAGCTGCAGTGAATTTCTGTAGTCTTCTAAGTTGGCAGTGTTTATTCCTCTCTTACTAAAGATTAAGGTTTAGATACTTAGGGCAAATGGGTTTGGGAGGAATTTGGGGCTTGACGGCTGTTACTCTTCAATAGTCAGCAGCATGGAAATTTTCTTAAATGGTTCCTACTTTCTGCATGAGTGCCTCTTAGGAAGGCTTACCGGAAGAGCCTGAAATGGGAAAAAAAAACACCCTGATGACTGGTCCTTAGGGACTTTATGCGCTCATGGTACCCCACACTCTGCCTTTAAGAAATGAGAAAACATTTAACTGAATTTTCTTACTGGCTTTTGTGTGTGTGTGTGTGTGTGTGTGTGTGTGTGTGTGTGTGTGTGTGCACGCATGCACACACGCATGCTTAGTCACTAAGCCATGTCCAACTATTTGCAACCCAATGGACTGTAGTCTGCCAGGCTCCTGTCCATGGATTTCCCGGGCAAGTGTACTGCCATTTCCTCCTCCAGGGGATCTTCCTGACCCAAGGATTGAACCCATGTCTCCTGCTTCTCCTGCATGGATAGGTGGATTCTTTACCACTGAGCCTCCTGGGAATCCCACTGGCTTCTATGTTGTCTGAAAAAGGCTGTCATTGGTTTGCAATCAGTGGGACTGTTTCAACCTGTAGTCACTGTCTCTCCCCACAGTTTGGATTAGCTGGTTTTTCTGCAATATCACTTCTCTGATGAATCTAAGAGAAGTTATCAATTTTCACTTTTTTCAGCTCTTTTCTTGTTGTGTAGGGTGACACAGTTTCCAGTTCTCTATATTTTGGAGCTGAAACAGGAAGTTCATCAAAAATTTTATTTTATTGTTTTAATTTATCTATGTCATTTTTTTCAAAATAATTTACTTAGAACTCCTTTATAAAACTATTTCAAAGATTCCCTACAGGAAATTAAATATGAAGATAACTACCTGTCAGTAATACAGGAAGCAGCTCTTTAAGAATTTCTCAGACTGTCGAAACTAGAATAACAATTTCTTAAATATTAGGTCCGAAAGATCTGTAGAAAGTCTTTGTTCCAGTGTTTTTCTTGACTTTTCTCAGTTTGTAGTCTCCACAGAGTTTTCAGCTCATCTGATATACTCTTAATAGTCGATGGCATCATCAATTTAATGGACATGAGTTTGAGGAAACTCCAGGAGATAGTGAAGAACAGGGAAGTCTGGCGTGTTGCAGTCCAGGAGGTTGCAGAGTTGGACATGACGTACCAACTGAACAATAATATGATCAGTTTCAAAAATGGTATAAATGTACATCGCTCTAACTTAACCAGCCATGATATTCATTGTAGATGATATATTAACTATGAAATAGGTCTTCACCATGCAACAAAACAAAACAATTCACAGAAGAAACCTCCAATGGCTCTAACAGATTCATTTGTGTCTGTTATGTAATCCCTAAGATCACTTTTAGGTCAGTATCAATCTCTGTAGTGACCTCCACTCCTGGAATTGCTTGTTTTGAACAGTTAGTCAGGCCTTTGCCAGGGTATGACCCCTCAGTACCCTTGACCTTGTCTCCTACCCCAGGACTCAGAGCAGGAAAGACTTGTGAGGATGCTGAACCTGTCTAGGGGTGTTAGACAACTTGAGGAGGTGAAGAAGACCTGGCATATAACCCCAGCAGATACACAGTCAGTAAAGAGGATCTCTGGTCCACAAAGGAGATGATAAGAGACAACGTCATCATTGAGATTCTAACCTGGGGCTTTCAGATACTAATCAGGTTAACTTTATATTAAATCAGACTACCTAAAAGATTTTTTCAATGTTTTAACTTGGGAAGATGAAAGAAACTGGTGCTTCCAGCTACACTTTAAACTGAATTTGTATTCCAGCTCAATTTCCTTTGAGCCTCTCTGAGTCCATTTGATGCTATTTTCCACAGATGGACAAAGCTATTTTCCACAGCTGATTTAACTTGTGATTCTGCAAGCTATTTGCCTTTCCATCTCCCTGTAAGCCCACAGATTATAATTTTCAAATACCCTCAAGTATGTGTTCATTCTCATGAGCAATGAGTCAGTATCTAAGGGCTGAATGGCACCATTTCTGAACAACCATAACTAGAGATCTGAGAGGCAGCAATCTTAGGAGAGCCAGCAGTAAGGAGAGTTCCAAAGCTTCTTTTTCTCAGGTTATTTTGCTAAGTAGGTCAGTGGTTTGCAACATATTTGGTAAATAAGAACCACCTAAATGGATCCCCAGGCTTCATTCTCACCCTACAAGTCAGAATCTCTAGAAGTCACCCCAGGGATTTGTAGTGATGCTTCGTCATATTTGAAACATTCATATTTTTCCTATTTTGGCAAAATGTGCCATTTTCTTTTCTTTCTTTCTTTTTTACAATTTTTGTTGGAGTACAGCTGCTTCACACTGTTGTGTGAGTTTCTGCAGCCAAGTGAATCAGCTTTACGTGTTCATATTTCCGACTGAGCGACTGAACTGAACTGAATATACATCCCCTTTTTTTGGATCTCATTCCCATTTAGTTCACCACAGAGTACCCAGACGGGACCTCAGTACTGTACAGTAGATTCTCAGTAGTAGTCTATTTTATACACAGTGTCAGTACTGTATATATGCCAATTCCATCCTCCCAATTCATCATAACCCCACTTCTTCCTTTGGTGTCCATACATTTGTTCTCTATGTCTGTGGCTCTGTTTTTCTCTTTGCAAACAAGTTCATCTGTACCATTTTTCTAAACGTGTTATTTTCTGCTGAATAGTTTTAAAATGGTAAATATATTTTTCTCTTTATTTAATTTTTTAGGATCATAATTTTGTTTTCTGTCTGTATTAGTGACTATCTCCTTTCCAGTTATTTAAGATCTTCTTCAATTTTTTTCACTAATGTTTTTCAGTTTTCAGTATACAAGTCTTTCACATCCTTGATGGACTGAATCCAGTCTCTGTTTAAATATCTCAAGTTGGGGGAAACTTGCCAACTTCTTATATAATTCTGTTACAGGGCTTCAACATATGGTGATACAATGACATATGCATTTTTGTTAACAGACTTTTTGAGGGAACATGCATGGACACAGGAGTTGAATTTCAAGGGCTCAGAAAATTCCAACTCAGCACTGGAAATATTACTCATCAATAAAAGGGAAATGGGAGAAAGAAAATAGTGTGCTGTCTCTGTGTTAATAATGTCCATGGATCATGAGTGGACACACACCAACCCAGATATGCATCTATATGAGTGCCTGGATAGGAACACTTCCTGTTTTAGAAAGAGTGAGCTCATAGAGCCCTCCTCACTCTCTATGAGTTGATGCTAATCTACTTGTTTAAAAGTCAGCTTTATTACTAACATATTTTAAAGCATGTTTCATTTCTAGAGAGAAATATAATTTGAAGGCAGGAATGAAAAAAATCACTAGGCATATCTGTATGTTATTGTAGTTGTAGAAATAAGTGAGGTAAAGTAGCCCTGGGCAAAACTTTTAGATGAGTCCAATCAAGCAATCCCAAGGGCTCTAGCTTCTAGAACTGCAAAAAAAAAAAAAAAAAAAAAGCCAAAAATTTTAAAAGAACTGTTTTTATTTACATCTCCTGCTTATGGTGATATAAACAAAGAATCATGTAACTATCATGAAGATAAAATTATTAAAATATATTCAGGCTGAGGGAGGAATTGTTTTTATTAAATTTGCATTTTTCTAAAAACATTTCATATACAAGATCTATAGATATCTATAATTGTTAATTATTTAAATCATAACTCCATACTGAACAGAAAGTTTAAGAAAAAAACCCAAGAGGTATTACAGATAATGTATAAAGTCAATAAAGTGTTAAGAAAAAAATAGCTATTGTTTCTGAGTAGGGGATTGAATTCAATTCTTTCTAATCTCAGAAGACTAATTATTATCACTGTTTTTTTTTTATTTTTTAGTTATAGAAGTTATATACCTGCCTCTTACAATTCTTTGGAAGTTTGAGACATGAAGAACAATGCTGATGATTCTGAGATTATAAAGATTTTGTGGTTTTCTAAAGCTCTGATTACTAATTAGCACTGAGATGAAACTACCATCTCTTCTGAGCAGAACCATGAACATTTAATTAAACTCTTCTTTGTCAAGAGATAAAGTAATTCTTGTACCAACTTTGGGCTTAGGATATTTTACAAACTTGTAATAGATTCAGCCTGGTCAGATGAATAGTGATTGTGGTACTTCAAACTGTTATGTTATCTGGATAATTTTATGAAAAAATGCGTATTGTATTTTTTTTTTTTAGCCAGAGGTCAGGCTTTTACACTTTTATTATTATTATTTTTTTATTTTCTTTACTATATTGTGTTGGTTTTGCCATACAATGACATGAAACCACCATGGGTTTACATATGCTCCCCCTCCAGAACCCCCCTCCGTCCTCCCTCCTGATTCCCTCCCCCTGGGACATCTCGGTGCACCAGCCCCGAGCATGAACCCTGGGCTGGCAATTGATTTCACATATGATAATTAACATGTTTCAATGCCATTCTCCCATATCATCCCACCCTTGCCCTCATCCACAGAGTCCACGGGTCTGTTCTATACATCTGCGTTCCTTTTGCTGTCTTGCATGCTGGGTTCTTGTTGCCATCTTTCTAAATTCCATATATATGCGTTAGTATACTGCATTGTTGTTTTTCCTTCTGGCTTACTTCACTCTGGATAATAGGCTCCAGTTCCATCCACCTAAGTAGAACTGATTCAAATGAATTTTTTTTTTAATGCTGAGTAATATTCCATTGTGTATATGTACCACAGCTTTCTTATCCATTCATCAGTTGATGGGCATCTAGGTTGCTTCCATGTCCTGGTTATTGTAAACAATGCGGCAATGAACATTGGGGTACACGTGTCTCTTTCAATTCTGGTCTCCTCGGTGTGTGTGCTCAGCAGTGGGATTGCTGGGTCATATGGCAGGTCTATTTGCAGTTTTTTTTTTCCCTTTTATTGTTTTTGCCATACAATGCCATAATATCACCATGGGTTTACATATACTCCCCCTCCAGAACCCCCCTCCCTCCTCCCTCCCCCAGGGAAATCTCGCTGCACCAGCCCCGAGCATCAATCCTGGGCTGGCGATTAATTAGACATATGATGATTAACATGTTTCAATGCCATTCTCCCATATCATCCCACCCTTACCCTCATCCACAGAGTCCACGAGTCTGTTCTATACATCTGCGTTCCTTTTGCTGTCTCGCATGTTGGGTTCTCGTTACCGTCTTTTTTAAGGAATCTCCACATTGTTTTCCATAGTGGCTGTACTAGTTTGCATTCCCACCAACAGTGTAAGAGGGTTCCCTTTTCTCCACATCCTCTCCAGCATTTACTGCTTGTAGATTTTTGGATTGCAGCCATTCTGACTGGTGTAAAGTGGTACCTCATTGTGGTTTTGATTTGGATTTCTCTGATAATGACTGATGTTGAGCATCTTTTCATGCGTTTGTTAGCAATTTTTATTCTTCTTTGGAGAAATGTCTGTTAAGTTCTTTGGCCCACTTTTTGATTGGGTCGTTTATTTTTCTAGAATGGAGCTGCAGGAGTTGCTTGTATATTTTTGAGATGAATTGTTTGTCCGTTGCTTCAATGGCTATTATTTTCTCCCATTCTGAAGGCTGTCTTTTCACCTTGCTTATAGTTTCCTTTGTTGTGCAGAAGCTTTTAATTTTAATTAGGTCCCATTTGTTTATTCGTGCAAACTATCAGCCGGACTGATCAAGAAACAAAGGGAGAAGAACCAAATCAACAGAATTAGAAATGAAAACGGAGAGATCACAACAGAAAACACAGAAGTACAAACGATCATAAGAGACTATTATCAGCAACTATATGCAAATAAACTGGACAACCTGGGTGAAATGGACAAATTCCTAGAAAAGTACAACTTTCCAAGACTAAACCAGGAAGAGATAGATAATATTAATAGACCCATCACAAGCATGGAAATTGAAACCGTAATCAGAAATCTTCCAAAAAACAAAAGCCCAGGACCAGATGGCTTCACAGCTGAATTCTACCAAAAATTTAGAGAAGAGCTAACACCTATTCTACTCGAACTCTTCCAGAAAATTGCAGAGGAAGGTAAACTTCCAAACTCATTCTACAAGGCCACCATCACCCTAATTCCAAAACCCGGCAAAGATGCCACAAAAAAAGAAAACTACAGGCCAATATCACTGATGAACATAGATGCAAAAATCCTTAACAAAATTCTAGCAAATAGAATCCAACAACACATTAAAAGAGCATACATCATGATCAAGTAGGCTTTATCCCAGGGATGCAAGGATTCTTCAATATTCGCAAATCAATCAATATAATACACCACATTAACAAATTGAAAAATAAAAACCACATGATTATCTCAATAGATGCAGAGAAAGCCTTTGACAAAATTCAACATCCATTTATGATAAAAACCCTCCAAAAGCAGGAATAGAAGGAACATACCTCAACATAATAAAAGCTATATATGACAAACCCACAGCGTATTGTATTTGATTCTGAATTGATGAAAGAGTCAATGACTTGCTTAGTATATTTAAACTAAAATTGAAGTCTACGCAGTCATTTGGTCCAATTGTGTTGAATATTAATCATCATTAGAGTACTTAACTTGTGACGACATGCTGTATAAAAATAATAATATTAGCACAAATATCTATGTTTGACATTAATAAAAAGTCTATCGCTGTCTCTACAGGCATGTTGTTGTGGCCACACAACAAGCTGGTGTGGTCATGTTTATAAACAAAAATGCTCAGGTTTGGTTCATTCAACTTGGAAAAGGTATTTTATCAGATTTGCCAGGAAAGCTTAACTAAGGATTTCTGTATCTTCCTGGAAAAGTGGAATGAGAATAATTTGAACATAGACCTTTGACATATGGGAGGTTTTGTCCACTTTTCTGCTTCCCCAATTAGATTATGAACTGTTCTAAGTGAGGTCCCAAGTTCCTTCATATTTATATTCCTGAGACCTAATAGCATCAGTCACAAGGTAGGTGCTAAATAGATGTGTCTTAAATGAATGACTAAATCTAGGGCTGACCTATGTCCTAATACAGGCCAAACAGAACCCAGTCTGCACTGCATGTCCCTACAATATGCTACACTTAGCTCTATCATGGCTCCAGTCACAGAGTATTTTACTTGTCTGTGTTCTTGACAACAAATGCAAAATTGTGAGAGATAGGGCTCTATAGTACCGTGTGTATTTCTAGCCCCAGCAGAGTGTCTGGAACTGAGTGAGCAGCACTCAGTACATGTTTATAGGATAAGCCTATGACGGGAAATTTCACTGTACCTTTACCTTTACCTCATCTCCTAATGAGGCAGTGATTTATAACAGAAGTATAATAAAAAGATATAATAAATTTCACCCTGGACGTAGGTCAAAGTTTACTGTTTCTTTGCAAGTCTCAATTTTTATTAGAAACTGAACATTTTTGATAAAAATTTAACAACAGTGTATTCTGATGTTTTATCCCTGGGAATTTTTGTTGTTGAATTGTTTAACGTATGTTTGTGTAGTATCTTGCCTGGAGTAAATTGGTGGAATCCATTCCCTTATGGTGTGTAGCTGCCGCTGTTTCTACTCAGTTTAAAATTATATATTATACCCTCCCAGGTGGTTCAGTGGTAAAGAATCTGCCTGCCAATGCAGGAAACACAAGAGATGTGGGTTCAATCCTTGGGTCAGGTAGATTTGCTGGAGTAGGAAATGGCAACCCACTCCAGTATTTTTGCCTGGGAAATCCCATGGGCAGAAGAGCTTGGTGGACTATAGTCCTTGGGGTTGCAAAAAGTCTGACACAACTGAACACCTAAAGATGATGAGATGAATATGAATTTTGTTGTTGTTCAATTGTTCAGTTGAGCCATGTCCCACTCATTGTGACCCTATGGACTGCACCACATCAGGCTTCCCTATCACTATGTCCTAGAGTTTACTCAAACTCATGTCTGTTGAGTCAGTGATGCCACCCAACCATCTCATCCTCTGTCTCCCCCTTCTCCTTCTACCTTCAATCTTTCCCAGAATCAGGGTCTTTTCCAGTGAGTTGACTTCACATCAGGTGACCAAAGTATTGGAACTTCAGTTTCAGCATCACCCCTTCCAGTGGAGAGCCAGAGATGATTTTCTCTAGGATGGACTGGTTGGATCTTCTTGCAGTCCAAGGGACTTTTGAGAGTTTTCTCCAACACCGCATTTCAAAACATCAATTCTTCAGCGCTCAGCCTTCTTTATGGTCCAACTCACACATCCATGCATGGCTGCTGGTAAAACCATAGCTTTAACTAGATGGACTTTGTTGGCCAAGTGATGTCTCTGCTTTTGAATACACTGTCTATATTTGTCATAGCTTTTCTTCCAAGGAGCAAGTGTCTTTTAATTTCATGGCTGCAGTCACTGTCCATAGTGACCTCGGCTTCCTATGGTCACTATGTGTCTGAGTAGCATTTTAGTCAGCCAGTCATTACTCTGATACCCTATAGCTGTCTCATTTCTGAGATCTCCCTAGTAAGTTTCCAGCCAATCTGTCAATCTGTTCTTTGCCTGAACCAACCCACAACACTGGGAGCCACTCTTTCTCTCTGTCGGTTGGCCATCAGTATTGCTGTTACCCTGGAAGATGCTGTGAGCATTACGTCTTACACACCACATTCAAATCAAGTCAGGCCCCTCTGGCACTAAAGCTGCTGTCGTCCCAGCTTGTCTCAACTGGTAGAACCATCCCACTGACCCCGCTGTGTGGGGACGGGGAGGCCCCAGGCAAGAACAGACTTCTGCCCTTCTCACACAAGATCTAGCTTTTTTTCATGGATTATCACTTCTTTGTCCAATGTTTGCTTTTGTCAATGTTCAGAGTCCTGGCAGAAGATTTTTGGCAACATCATTTCTTCATGCAGCAGTTGTTTGTCCAGGTACAACATCTCTGGATGAGAGGAGATGACTGAGACAGTAGGACCACACCATCTGATAAGCCCACTTTGCAGAATCATTGAAATTTATAAGATCTTCTGATACCATTTTTTAAGAATTAATTTTTAAAACAAAAATTGAAATCAAGAGCATGAACTCCCTTGGAAGTTCCACACAGAGGAAGGAAAAAAAGGATATACAAGCTAAATAAGATGATTTTATAAGTGAATATAAATGTATTTTTATTTAAAATTGGAAAGTTAGAGTACATTGTAGGTTATGCATTCATGAACTTACATTGTGTGATCTTGGACCCTGATGCCATAGCAAAAATGGCCTCATTCAAGTCAAATCTTCTTTTTCTGAACTAAGTCTGACTTTCAAAATTAATTCTTTTTCATTTATTTATTTATTTATTTTCTTTACATTATCGTGTTGGTTTTGCCATACATTGACATGAATCCACCATGGGTATACACACATTCCCCTTCCAGAACCCCCTTTCTACCTCCCTCCCGATTCCATCCCTCTGGGTCATCCTGGTGTACCAGCCCTGAGCACCTTGTACCTAGCATCAAACCTGGGCCGGCAATTGATTTCACATATGATAATTTACACATCTGACACTACATTTGTGATTTACTGAGTAAGACACACACTGGTAGGTCATGTCAAAATCATTTCATTTTTATGGAGACATCTAAGATGATAAGAACAATATTTGTATACTTCGGGTGCAGTTACTTTGGCTTGTGAATTGCGGTGCTATTACAAGCAGTGCTCAATTGCTCAATTGTGTCCAACTCTCCAACTCCACGGACTGTAGCCCTCCAAGCTCCTCCGCCCATGGGATTTCCTGGGCAAGAAAACTGGAGTGAGTTGCCATTTCCTCCTCCAGGGAATTTTCCCAACCCAGGGTTCAAATTCACAACTTCTCCATCTCCTGCATTGGCAGGCAAATTCTTCACCAGTGAACTACCTGGGAAGCCCCTAACAAGTAGAGATTTACAGAAAAAAATCAAAAGAAAATTGTAATCAGAGGTCTAAGGTAGGGGTAAAAATGGAATAAAATGTTCACCAAGTTTCATGACAGCATATTCAGGAACATGCCACAGCTAATCTGTCTGTATAATAGATCAAGCTGTGTAAAGGGAGTTGATGGTACCAAATTTTACCTTTCCTGTGTAATTTATAAGAAAATTTTTTGGCATGCAAATTATAACTTGTCCTGAAAACTTCTTTTACTAATTAAAGCTTGCAGAAGCCAGGGAAGGGCTAAATAATTAGCACAATGCTGGCGTGATTCTTAGTTAAGTGAAGTATTACCAAATTAAATGTCAAGATGGGAGAAAGGAACCACTTACAAACACATTTTAGCTTTTGAGCTCTTTACGTTTGAAATGTGTTCTGAGGAATGTGGTGCAGAGATATGAGACCATAAAATCTTGGGGTACCAGGAGACTGCTGGAGCTTGAAGGGCTGCAGACAGTTTTCCTCTTTCATGGGTATCAGAGAGCCTGAAACTATTGGTGATTATCTACAAAGACACAAGACAGTGTGTGCAAAGCAAATTCTGACACAGAACTCCAAGTCTAGGCCCAAGAGGAGACCAAGTGGCAGGAATTTGGGAACCTCTAATAAGACAAGCTATGCATGCTACCAGGTTCCAACACCAGTAATGAATCCAGCAACCACTAAGTGCCTCGGTGGCTGAAGGAGAAAGGAAACCTCTACCCCACAGCAAACAGAGGCTGGGATGACATAATGAGCAGGGGAGGAAGGAGGGCATTGAGGGTGAGCGTTAGTCTAGGACTCATCTTGGAGGTGCCCCATGTGGTTAGTTTCATGGACAGCACAGTGGTACAATGGTAGGGCAGCAAGCCTCAGCCAGTCCTATGCTCTTCCTCCCCAGCAGGGAGTCGGGTTACTTTGGTTTGCTTTGTTTTAGGTAGTTTAATTGTTATAACTAGGTTGTGAGAAATGTTGGGGCCTCAGAGATAATTTTTTGGTATTCTAAGGGTTTTCTTCCCCATCATTTCTTTACGGACAAAACTTAGAAAGTATTAGAATATATTATTTCAGATCATCTGTTGGCTGGAAGCAGCTGAGAATTATGCTTTCTCCACATCTCAATGTGTCCATGGGATATATGTGGCTACTGGACACATCTTCTCATTTCACTGAGTAGTATATTCATATAGTTATTTATATACTAATCGTTGATGTTCTAGTATGAAACAGGTTTTAGAAGTAGAATCAGCTGGTAAATCTTTTGGTGAAATAATTGATCCTTAATATTTATTTAAATTTGAATTTTTATAGGTGTATTTGTATAAAGTAGAACTGCAATGACTGAGCATGCATGCACTCATGTAGCAGGAAAAGTTATATTACAAAATATGATTTGTAAATAAGTTACAAGATACCTTTGTATAAAGTTTTGTCCATTATAATATCCACCTAAATACTTAAGAAAAAAATAAAATTAGTACATTGGTTATCTAGCTTTTAAATCATTAATAGAGACAAAATTGCATCTAAATGCTGATTACAATTAAACAAAAAGAACTCTTCTAAGTAGGTTTTTATCTAAATCTTGATTTGAGAAACCAACTCTTCACATTAAAACAAATGTTTACATGCCTTCAACTGTTGCAATCATATGATTTGTTTTTATTTTTTAAGATGTTGATGTGGACCATTTTAAAATTTTCATTGAATTTGTTACAGTATTGTTCCTTTCTATGTTTTCTGTTTGTTTTGACCATGAAGCATGTCTGAGATAGCTCCCGGTGAAAGTGAAAGTTGCTCAGTTGTATCTGAATCTTTGTGACCCCATGGACTATACAGTGCATGGAGTTCTCCAGGCCAGAATGCTAGAGTGGGTAGCCTTTCCCTTCTCCAGGGGATCTTCCCAACCCAGGAATTGAACCCATGTCTCCCACATTGCAGGAGGATCTTTACCAGCTGAGCCACAAGGGAAACTCAAGAATACTGGAGTGGGTAGCCTATCTCTTCTCCAGTGGATCTTCCTGACCCAGGAATCCAACCGGGGTCTCTTGCATTGCAGGCAGATTCTTTACCAACTGAGCTATCAGGGAAGCCATTAGCTTCCAGACCATGGATCAAATCTGTGTCCCTTTTATTGGCAAAGTCTTGACCCCTTGGACCACCAGGGAAGTCTTCAAGTATGTGATTTAAAATGACCAAGCTGATAACTGAAAGCTACTGACTGAAATGGCTGGACTATAAGAGAGAGTGCCATTTCCTTACGAAGTCTACTCATCTGCCATGCACAGCAAACAGCTAAAAGGAACCTTTCCTGGATTGGGCTCTGAAGCACACATTTAATCCCATTAACCTGAAAGCATAGTGATGTTGGCACTGTGCTGGGGGTGAAGGACTTGGTGGGTTTGGTGGGAAAGAAATATACAAAGAAACTTGAAACTCTGCTTTGGACAACCAAAATAAGAAGTAGTGAAAAAAATGGTTGTGTCACCTGGAGTGACCTCACTTTATATTCATGCTGCATACTTGTAGAGGAAGTGGCTAGGTAAGGGTGGACATGGTCATGTGTGGTTGAATGAAAAGTGTGGGCATTTAATCCTGGAAGAATGGGAAATGAGCAGGATTAGGATAAAGTAGAAGGAAAAGAAGAGGAAATGGAAATTAATTTCTTATGTATCACAGAATGACTCTTTTCATTCCAGTTTGAAGGGCAGCTGTTCAAATGGATTGGATCCTTAAACCATGGTACTGAATCATTATTGAAATTGGAATCCAAAATGTATCAAATATATCAATTACGCAAGGATTATTTTTGCTCAAGTTAAGAGTGGAGCCACAAATCTTTCTGAATTCGCATGGTTTCCCAGTGATTAATGCACCAGGGAGGCTGTGCAGCTGATGTGCTCACCTCTAGTTAATTGAAGTGAGAAAAAGTAGGAAGAATAACTTCTTGCATTTTTCATTATGAATGTCACTTCAATAAGTCACTGATGCAGAAGGGAAAAACTGGTAAAATTATCAACTGTCAATTACATTAAAACCCGTGAGCTTCAGCACGTGGAATGAAGCATCTTGCCATCTCCCTTAAGGAATTTATTCTTAGGGAAATCCTCACAGCTTAAAATTGCTACTGCACAGAGCACTGGGTGGGGCTGGAGGAGCCTGAACAAGGCTCTGCAGCTAAGATGCTGGCTCTTGGATTCACAGTGGTCCCGACTCTCCCTTGATGGTACCTCCATCCACACCTTTGGCAATTTAGAACTAGCCCTCTTTTTAAAACCTGCTTTCAAAATGAGAAGTTAATTTTTAAAAATGCAATAAAAAATTAAAGGGTGTTTTAAAAGTAGATTAGGAAAATCTGGTGTCAGAGGATTAGGGAACTCACTACCTACTTAATGTTTATGATAACTTTAGAGGAAAAGTGAAAACTTTTTAAGTCAAGAACTGGTTTTCTGGAAATGACAGAAAATAAAACAAAACTTTGTATTGATTATAGACTTGGTTCTTAAAAGCTCCGCTGCTGCTGCTGCTAAGTGACGTCAGTCATGTCCAACTCTGTGCGACCCCATAGATGGCAGCCCACCAGGCTCCTCCATCCCTGGGATTCTCCAGGCAAAAACACTGGAGTGGGTTGCCATTTCCTTCTCCATTGCATGTACTCATGCTGGGCTGCTTCATTTGTGTCTGACTCTGTGCAACCCCATGGACAGCAGCCCACCAGGCTCCTCCGCCCACAGGCTTCTCCAGGCAAGAATACTGGAATGGGTTGCCATTTCCTTCCCCATGTAAAGGCTCAGGCTTACTCATTTCAAAAGAATCGGCGATTCCAGCTTGCTGGGGTTCAGGATTATTAAGAAGGTATAGTCAGGAGAATAAAGGTGGATTTAGTTATTTTGTGAACTTTCATTTTATATACTATCATGTATTGATGGTTTCCTCGATGGCTCAGCAATATAAAGCATCCTCCTGTTAATACAGGAGACGCAGGAGACCTGGGTTTGATTCCTGGGTTGGGAAGATCCCTTGGAGAAGGAAATGGCAATCCATGCCAGTATACTTGCCTGGAGAATTTCATGGACAGAGGGGCCTGGCGGGCTACAGTCCATAGGGTCACAAAGATTCAGACATGACTGTGTGACTGGACGTGCGTGTGCATACATACACACATTTTAGATAAGTCTGATTTAGAGTTAGTGACTAAAACATAATATTTTTATTTTTTTATTAGAATAACTTTATTTTATTTATTTTATTTTTATTTTTTACATTTTCTTTACTTTATTGTGTTGGTTTTGCCATACAGTTACATGAAACCGCCATGGATCTACACATGTTCCCCCTCCCTCCCCCCTCCCGACTCCCTCCCCCTGGGACATCCTGGTGCACCAGCCCCGAGCATGAACCCTGGGCTGGCGATTGATTTCACATATGGTAATTAACATGTTTCAATGTCATTCTCCCATATTATCCCACCCTTGCCCTCTTCCTTTAAAAGTCTAGTATACTATACATTGTATCCTTACATTGCAAATCTTTGCAGAAGCTTTTATTATATGATGCTGTGACATCATATAATACTTTCCCATCATGCATTTTTTCCTCTGGGCAATGAGGTTCTTCTTCATCCTTCACCCAAGTCTTCCTCCTCCTTCACTAACACACACACACACACACACACACACACACACACACACACACACACCCCTGCTGCTTTTTTGTAATATTTACCTTCATCAATAGCATCACTATTCTCCTAAGTTCCCAGAATTAAAAACAAATAAACCACACTAAATAGAAATGCACTTTAATTCAATATCATTTCCTTCCTGGAGAATTTAAATAATTCATAAAATGTTCTTTTCAGGCATATATCCTATATGTTGTCCAGGGAGTTGGATACAGAGATCGACAAGGAATAGTTGTTCATCATGAAGAACCTAAAATCAGATTAGGAAACAAAATAAAAATCCCTTAAATATAAATATCTGCTCATTACTTTGGAGAATTGTTTGTGTCTGGTGAGCTGTCTTAGGGCCTTGGAAACAGTGTAAGTATGTCGTTGGACAAGGAGACTGAATAGGATGGCCTCAAACCCACCAGTGGATGCCTGCACATACATACTTCTGGGTGACCAAAGTCAGGAAGCAGTGGTTAACATGAATCACAGACAGATGTTTTGGATATTTGTAATGGGAGAAGATTTGTGAAGGAAACATAGCAAGAGAAGAGTAGGCTGTAGCAGGCACTGATGTAGGAACTCAACATCCAGAGAAGGAGATCATAAAAAAAAAGTGGTTTTCAATTCTGTTACTGTACAACAGGAATAAAAAGTGAGATGATATTCTCACAGGGTTAAAACACGGATAAGAGTTAACTTAAAAAATGGAAGAGTAGACCCTTGATATTAAGAGTGTTTATCCAAAAGTGTTAAAGCTACATAAGTTAGAGCATTGATCAAAATATTCTAACCTGATGACTGCAGCTCAGAGACATTTCCTCCAGCTCGGTCTTTTTACTTATATTTCGTATTCATGCAGTCCACAGGGTCGCGAAGAGTCAGACACAACTGAACGACTTCACTTTCACTTTTAACTTTCATTCATTGGAGAAGGAAATGGCAACCCACTCCAGTGTTCTTGCCTGGAGAATCCCAGGGACAGTGGAGCCTGGTGGGCTGCCGTCTATGGGGTCACACAGAGTCGGACACAACTGAAGCGACTTAGCAGCAGCAGCAGCAGCAGCATGCAATATATCAATACTATTTTGTTGTTATTCAGTCATTCAGTCGTGTCTGACTCTTTGTGACCCCATAGACTACTGCACACCAGACTTCCCTGTGTTTCACCATCTCCCGGAGTTTGCTCAAAGTTGTGTCCACTGAGTCCATGATGCCATCCAACATCTCGTCCTCTGTTGCTCCCTTCTCCTGCCTTCAATCTTTCCCAGCATCAAGGTCTTTTCCATGAGTCAGCTCTTTGCATCAGGTGGCTGAAGTATTGGAATTTCAGCTTCAGCATCTGTCCTTCCAATGAATATTCAGTGTTGATTTCCTTTAGGATTAACCGTACTATTTAGCCATTCACTGTTTTCTAAAGAGAACTTACTGAGACACAAACACGGCTGACTCTGCTGGATAATTATGTATGTCACGAAAATACGTGTGTGGAGATTCTAGTTTGCATGGGATGATCTTATCAGTTTTGTTAGCAGTAATCTGCTCCACAGATTCAAGGTTGAGAGCGATGCTGAAGGCTCTGCTGGCCAGAGATGAGGATGAGAAAAACCACATCAAACCAGTGTCACCTTGAGAGACTCTGCCAAGGCAACTAGGCTCCATTTTTACCTACATGTGAGTCTCCCCCTCATATAAACAGATCTTATATCTCTTTTTTGCAAATAAGTTAACTATTTGGCAAGGGAGCTAAAATAGCAGTATAGGATGAAATCTATATGCTAAAATAAAAAGTCACAGATGCAGAGTGCATTCATTTGGAGAACTCTTGGGCAAAGACTGAAATAAATAAGAGTGAAATAAGAGAACATGGATGCTATATTTCCTCTAAGACCACTAAACTGACATTGTAGCTGTATGTGATGACAAGATAGGTTTAGACCATCTGCTGGTAGTCTTGTTCAGCTATAAAAAGCACAACAAAAGCAAGAACAAAAGATTTGCTATTTCTTGAGTTGTGTTTCTGATGACCAGTTGCTGAACTAGAGAGTGAAGAGATCGCCATGAATTTTAAACTAACTCTAAACAATGAAGGGAAACAATAGAAGTTAGAGATACAGAACAAGTCTAAGGCTTCTTCCTATCCTAGTTATGGATTGCTTGATTATTTCATTATAAATATGATAAGGATCATCATTCATTACTTACACTGTTTATAAATATATTATTTATTTATATTATTTATAGGAGATACAGCTAGACAATCAGGCAGCTCTCAGTCACTATCCAGGCCTGACCGATGTTACTACACACAAAGAACCATGCCCTTGGAGCTTAAAGTGAAGTAAAAGGAAAATGAAAATTCATAACCAAAGATGAAAATAAAAATATAGAAAATGAAGAGATTGAAAATATAGAAAAATATAGAAAATAAAAATATAGAACATAGTTCTGAAAAGCTATTTTCAGAAATCTAAATCTCAAAGAGATGATTTGTAAAACTTTGTAGAAAGTGAGAAATGACTGATTTCTGGAGAATAAGACAAGGAAGGACATCACAGGTCAGGGCAAAATGCTTGAAATGAGAGAGGAACTACTCAATTCTGGTTTTATTCTCAACTTTTCTGGCAAGAGAAATGATCCTCAGGGAAAAAACATTTGCAAAGCAAGTTTCCTATTAGAGAGTTGACACTCAAGATAGATGATGTGATTCTGAAAGAGTGCTTAAGTGCTCTAAATGAGTCCCAGTACGTGGTGATTTTTCAAAACCATTTTCCCTCCTTTTTGAGAATAAAATCTATCCATTCTGACTCAGAGGTGGGCAGAAGAATCAGAAAGATCCAATCATGAAACTATATCCTTCTTAACATAATGTGTTATGATCCCAACCCAGCTAATCATGGTCCTTCCCCTCATATCTTCTGAAGCTGAAAAGATGATACTCTGTTGTCTATATAGTCAAGAAACTGGCTTGGTGATCATGAAAGTAAAACTCAACTATACTAAGAGAATCGAAGGCAGTCAATATGAGAATTAGTTCTCCATGTCACCAAGTTTCCCTTTTGTTCTTTTTTTTTTTTTTTTTAATTATTGTTTTTGCCATACATTGTCATGATATCACCATGGGTTTACATATGCTTCCCCTCCGGGTCCCCCCTCCCTCCTCCCTCCCCCCCGGGAAATCTCGCTGCACCAGTCCCGAGCATCAATCCTGGGCTGGCGATTGATTAGACACATGACAATTAACATGCTTCAATGCCCTTCTCCCATCTCATCCCACCCTTACCCTCATCCACAAAGTCCACAAGTCTATTCTATACATCTGCGTTCCTTTTGTTGTCTCCTATGTTGGGTTCTCATTACTGTCTTTCTAAATTCCATATATATGTGTTAATATACTGTATTGTTGTTTTTGCTTCTGGCTTACTTCACTCTGGATAATGGGCTTGAGAGCTATCGTTTCTTCAGTTTTGTGAGCCTCAGTATCTTTTCAATAAAGTCAGCATCCTTTGAATGTGTACTTTTATGCCAGAAGGGGTTAAGTTTTTAATCACTTTCATCCAAAAGCATCAACATCAACAACCACCAAAGAAAACAGAGCAATAAAAACAAAGAATCAAAATCTTGACCAAGATAAGCCAAATAATTGATTAATGCAGAGAGAACTTGTATGTGAGGTTGCTGAATAGCTTTGGGTTATGTTTGGAAGTTCATGGAGAACTGAAGAGTTGGAGTAGCTGGAGAGGTCTAAGATGTTCTGACTTAAATCACTGAAGGGTGAACAGGATGTACTTATTAGGATCCAAACGGGCAGCACCAGTATCACTGAGACAACTTCTTCCTTGAGAAATGCATGCTCTTTCGAGTACTTAGTCAGAGGAGAATTACGAAGTTATTTCATTATGCTAACCCTTCTCATTAAAGAAGATATACCTCTTCTGCCTAGAACCAACTTGACCCATGTCACCCAGGAAGTGAAAGGGACTAAATACATGTTATGTAAATAATTTTTCCCTGGTTTAGCACACAAAAAATACTAATTTAAAACTACAAAAGTGTCTTTTTACCAATTCTATTTTCTAAAGATGATATTTAGTTTCAGTATGAACAACAACAACTAGAGACTTTTGTTGCCGTTAAACATGCTAAGACTTTTCAGAAGGAGGTCATGGAATAAAACTTTGATATTAATTGACATGTAGCACCTCAGTCCAAGGTATTGGCACCTGGAAACTGGGAGCTTGGGAGTGTGAAATAGTTTCTCTCTACAAACATGATTAGAATATACATGACATCATGTGTCAAATTTTTGCTGTCACAAATTTAAATTACTAGAGAAGGATATTTAAGAACATACTGGAGATGATAACTTAGAAAATAATAATTAAATGAGACACAGGAACAGCTATCATATGTCCTTGAAAAAGATCACTGTGTGGCCAATGGGAAGGCACCTGTATAAATTATTGGAAGTTTGTTCTGTCTACAATGCTGGAGAAGATTTTGCAAAAAATTATATAAAGGAGGATTCTATCACAGCAGGGGATAGCAATCATTGTAGAATATTAAAATCACATGGAAAACTTAAAAAATACCAGAAGTTCTGTTCCATCTTGCCTCAATTAATTCCAGATTTCTTGACACAGAGCTCTAAGGACCTTGGCCTCCAGGCCAGACTGGATTGCACACAGTGTTTACCCAGGAAAAATGAAACCCACACCCCCATGAGATCTTAACAAAATAAAAAGCCTGAGGTCAAAAACAAAGGAGACATAGTAAAAGATGGAGATATGGAGCAGTTGCTATTCCAAAAGTAAAAGACAAAATAATGAATTGTTTTTATGAAAGTACAAGACATCAAGGAAAAATATCATCAGAAAAGCAAATTGTGGAAATAATTAAGCTTAACATAAACCATGATGAATAAAGGGAGCTGAGAACCTGTTCTTATCAGATTATGTCTGCATCCTTAAAGAGCAGAAAGAAGAGTTTATTTTTTTAATTGAAGACTAGTTGATTTATACTGCTGTGTTAATTACTGCTGTATGGCAAAACGATTCAGTTACATACACCCATATATATGTTCTTTTTCACTATTTTCCATTATGGTTTATCATAAGATATTAAATATAGTTCTCTTTCCTGCACAGTAGATCTCATTGTTCATCCATCCTGTATATAGCAGCTTGCATCTGATAACCCCAGCCAGCCATTTCACTCCCCTCCAACCACCACCCCCCACCCAGCTTCACCGCCACTAGTCTGTTTTCAGGAAATCTGTCCTGAGTGTTCACTGGGAAGACTGATGCTGAAGTGGAAGCTCCAATACTTGGGCCACCTGATGTGAAGAGCCGACTCACTGGAGAAGACCCTGATGCTGGGAAAGATTGAAGGTGAGAGGAGAAGGGGACGACAGAGGATGAGATGGTTGGATGGCAACACTGACTTGGTGGACATGAGTTTGAGTAAGCTCCAGGAACTGGTAATGGACAGAGAGGTTTGGTGTGCTACAGTCTATGGTGTCACAAAGAGTCGAACACAACTCAGCAATTGAACTGAACTGCATTGAGTCTGTTTTTTTTGTCCACGATTCTATTTTTCCTTCATAGATAAGTTGATTTGTATCATATTTTAGATTCCATATATAAGTGATACCATATGGGACTTATCTTTCTGTCTCTGACTTAGTACAATAATCTCTAGCTATATCCATGTTTCTGCAAATAGCATTATTTAATTTTTTAATTCCATTGTATGTGTATATCACATCTTTTTTGTTCACTCAACTGTCAACGAACATTTAGGTTGTTTTCGTATCTTGGCTATTGTGAATAGTGTTTCTATGAACATGAAGGTGCATGTATGTTTTTGAATAATAGTTTTGTCTGGGTATTTGCCCAGTAGTGGGGTTGCTAGATTATATGGTGAATCTATTATTACTTAGTTTTCTGAGGAACCTCCATGTTATTTTCCACAGTGGCTGCACTAACTCACATTTCCACTAACAGTATATGAGTGTTCCTTTTTCTTCATACCCTCTGCAGAATTTGCTATTTGTAGACTTTTTAATGGTAGTCATTTTGACTGTGTGAAGTGGCACTTCATTGTAGTTTTGATGTTCATTTCTCAAATAATTAGCATTGTTGAGCATCTTTCATGTTGCTTTTCATATTGGCCACTTGCCCTTCTACAAAGGGTGGCTTAAAATGCTGCAAGAACTCAAAAGGCAATGCTTTCTGCAGGATGAAGTTAAGATTCCCTTCAGAAGAAATGATCAAGGAACAGCCAAATTATCAACCTGAAGGTATGCTTTAGAGGGGACCAAGGTATTACATTTCATCTGATCAGAAAAAGATGATCAGAGAGAAACATAAAGCCTACACTGAGATCCAAAACTGCAGCATTGAAGTGTTGTTTGAGAAAATCTGTTTTAAAATCCACACATATGGAAGCTGTTTCTGCCACTGGCATGCTCCCACCAGGGTCCTGGACCTTAGGTCCTGGAGTTCTATGAATCCTGATGGATATGTTCTCCATCTGCCCATGAGTTATGCTCCTTATTCTATTCATGCTTCCTTTCTTTTACTAAGATCAAGTTTATCCATGTTTCTTAAAATGACAATTAATACTTGCCTATATTTAGTTTCTTCTGGTCTACCTATTTTGGGCTCATTCAGTAAAACAACTCTTTTTAATTCCGTAAATTGGGCATTTGGACAGGAATCTGAGGAAAAGAAAGGTAGAAGGTAATTTGTGTATCACTAAAGCAAAATCTCCTTGGGCTGCAAGGAGATCCAACCAGCTCATCCTAAAGGAGATCAGTCCTGGGTGTTCACTGGAAGGACTGATGTTGAAGCTGAAACTCCAGTACTTTGGCCACCTCATGCAAAGAGTTGACTCATTGGAAAAGACCCTAATGCTGGGAAGGATTGAGGGCAGGAGGAGAAGGGGATGACAGAGGATGAGATGGCTGAATGGCATCACTGACTTGATGGACATGGGTTTGGGTGGACTCCGGGAGTTGGTGATGGACACGGAAGCCTGGCATGCTGCAATTCATGGGGTCTCAAAGAGTCGGACATGACTGAGTGACTGAACTGAACTGAACTGAAAGCAAAATCGAACAATAAAAAAATACAAATCAAAACATCAAAAATTACTCTGAACACCACTTTTGGTGAAGACATTCTATTCATATGCAATGAATGGAGAAGGATGCAAAAGTTGGTCCTACCTTATTGCATTTCACATACATGCCCTTGTAACTCTATGAGTATGAATTCATATCAGATATCAGCCAAGACAGGCAGAATTGACCACGCTAATGATGTTCATGAAAATCAGGCAGGTGGGTCCAAAGTCTGGCAGTTTGGACAGTCAGTCATAAGAATTTCTTGTCACAACCTGGCTATGTCAGAGACTCAAAGAATTGGACAGCAGCAGTAAGCCAGGCTGGTCCTGGGAAACTGAAACCCTGCTGATAAAGTCAGAAGTGAGCAGGTGTAACAAAGAAGTCTGACCTTCGACAGAGGCTGTCCTTCGCTCTCTCTGGTCCTCAAGAAAAGTTGAGGTCCTCAAGAAAGTTGGGCCACACACAGTGAGGAGGGCTCAGGTGCCCCAGTGGAATCAGGACAACTCTTGGAGGTCCTTTACTGGCTTTATGAAAGAGCAAATTGAAAAAATTCAGAGGACCCGTTACTTATATGCCCGAAGGATCCCTCCTTTTAGGACAGGAAGATTTCCTTTCCTCAATTATCATGTAATGCATGCTTAACTGAATTCTTTTTTTAAATCAAACTTTAAACTTTTCATTTTGAATTGAGGTAAAGCTGTTTAACAATGTTTTGGTAGTTGCAGGTGAGCTGCAAAGGAACTCAGCCATACACGGACATGTATCCATTCTCCCCTAAACCCACCTTCCATCCAGGCTGGCCCATAACCTTGAGTAGAGTTCCACATGCTATTCAAAAGGTCCGTGTTGGTTACCCATTTTAAACATAGCAGTGATAACACAATCCTATTTTATGAAAATCAATACTCAGAACAATGAGAATAATGTCATTTTAAGAATGAACTTATTGCATAAAATTTCATATTCTTGTATAATGAAATTAGATTGTAACAGTATAAGAAAATGTCTAAAACTTGTGCTGCATTGGTGTTAGGGATTCTTATTTATTGTTTAAAAGTAACTACACTTGTGAGTTTTTTGTAATCATAAAAGTAAAGCTGATTTTCTATTTTGCTTCTTATTTAATTTTTAAAAATTATGTAACATTTTACTTCAGTAGCATCACTGGAAGTAACTTGCAGCCTCTGCTCTGGCTGAAACAGCATAAGTAGGAATTTAATGTGGATTTTCCAGTTCATTCCATATTGATGGCTCCAGTCGTATAGAATGAACTGAAAAAAATGGCAGAATCATCTTCAAAGTCATTTCTTGTGCTATTTCAGCCCTGGCCAGATTGGATCCAGGCTCAAATTGTTTCCAATATTGCCTTCTGAATTGGATTTCAATTTTCTGGTGTGTGTGAATACACCTGTGCTCACAGCATATCATGTTTTTTCTTCTTTCTGAAAACTGTCATAATTTAGTGTCTAAAAGGACTTTTCATGGACAGTATTCAGAAAATCTCACCAGCAGACTTAGCGGTAGGTGACTGCCCTAATGGGGCTTTCAATGTAATGGTAACATAATGGGAATGATTTAGGAAAAAAAAAAAATCCATTAGTCTGGAGAGACTTTAGGCTTAAATTAACTTGGGATTTAAAATAAAAGCAAAAATGACCAACATACTATAATTTTTGTAAGTGATTCTTTCCAAGAGCCCAGAATAGTTGCAGGAGAGAGTTGGCTTCACGTGTGCCCTTAATGGGACAGTCTTCACGTGGTGGGGCGAAGTCCTGAAAATGTCCCCAAAGCCCCTGTAGTACTTTCACCATGGCCCAGGGCCTTGCTTTATCCTGAGATCCTTCTCAGGGGCTGAAAACCCCTCTTAAGAAAAAACACAATGAATTTTATAGGGCAAATTCTGCAAGAAAAAGCATGTTCAGAGTAAGATGTAAATGCTCATATTGTAAATACTTGAAAGCAAGTACGGGTGGTCACAGAGTAGGAGACAGTCAGTTTCAGCCAAATTTACATATTTTTCCATTTCTTCAGAAGTGGGGTGAGAATAGTGTTGGGAAGATATGGAATCTGGTGTGGATCCCAGGGCATAAAAACAAGAAAAAGAAAACAAAAAGCATAAAATAAAGCCTTGTTCTCCAAAAAGGTTCTCCCCTAGTGTGAAACACTAGAAAAATAAAACTTTTTTTTGATGGTTTAAGAAAAAACTGCATAAGGTGGCCACACCTCTTGGGTCAAAAGCAACATTCTGACTGCTGCAGGTGTCCAAAGTTAGCCTGATAATCCAATGGCAATGATTTTACTTTGAAATACAAGCCTGAAGAACACATGTAACACCTGACAAGGGGCTACATATAGACTGTTAGTAAACCAGGGTCACTGATGCATTCATGCTGAAATAAATGTGATGGCTTCCTCGGGTTCATTCCTCTCCCTGTGGCTTTCCTCTCAATTTTGACCCTTCTGTCATTTTGGGAGGACTCCTAACAGAATGCATTGACTACGTCAGAACATTTTGTATAGAGCTCAGAGGCTTTGCACTGCTGCCAAGGGATTATTGAGTGAATGTATGACTAACTGTATAATTAAATGAACGGGAGAGTGATTTTGTGAATTAAAGTCCTGCTCTGAGGTTAATACCTGGATCCCCAGGGTCCCCTCCCTGCGTTGCCATATAGTTCCATCGTCACTCTTCTCTACATCTCATGTGTATCTATTAAAACCCAGTGTCCTTATGCTCAGAGTGCACACATACAAAACAAAAGATGAGTGCATAATTTTATTTAAAAAGGAAGATGAAGACGTTGAATACTAATGAAACCTCTCAAGGAGAAGAAATTGATATGCTGCAGATTTTCTCAGCCTGAAAAGCAAAGCTAAATGGGGTCACTTTGCTGTCCAGGCACTGCTATGGAATAAACTCTGTACATTAAATAGAATCAAAGTAGAAAATATAATTTTATTGGGAAATTCAAATTAAGGTGAAGACAGTGCTTTATTTGTGTTAAAATAGATTTTAACACTATCAATGTTGAGAGGTCTTGCATTTACATGAGAAATGTACTAAGATAAAAATATTTCCCAAACAGAAAGAATCCCTTTGCTAAGATACTTTATATCAAATTTCATTTTTATTAAGTAAAAAGAAAATTAAAAAAAATTGGTAGTCAGAGTTGACTGAGATGAAGTAAGTTATGCCATGTCCTGGAACACTGCTTTTCAATAGAAATATTGAATAGATATTAAATTTCTATTGAATTTCAATAGAAATGTTTCAATAAAAATAGGCCTAGTTGGACATTGAGGTTACAATTCTGTGAAATACTTTTGTTTTAGTTAATGTGACAAAATGAACTGAAGTGTGCATGCAGAAATTAAAAATCAGTTTTGGGTGGGTGCAGATTTACAAAATCTAAATGCTGATTGATGACAATAATAGAATTATACTTGTCTAACATCTCATTTCAAAATAGTTTATACACATGTTTTTAATATTTGGTCATTATTGCTATCCTCTTAAATATGTATTATTTTCCTTAGTAAAATTACATGTATATATTTCTTATTCATGACCCACTATTAAGAGCTATAAGTAAGCAAAGTCCTGTAGGTTTGTGCTCAGTCGCTCAGTCGTGCCTGACTCTGTGACCCCATGGACTGTGACCCCCAGGCTCCTCTGTCCATGGAACTCTTCAGGCACACCATTCTTCAGAGGGTCTTCCAGACCAAGGGATGGAACCCACACGTCCTACATTTCAGGCAGATTCTTTACCTACTGGCTTCCCCGATAGCTCAGTTAGTAAAGAATCCACCTGGAATGCAGGAGACCCCGGTTCAATTCCTGGGTCAGGAAGACCCCTTGGAGAATGGATAGGCTACTCACTCCAGTATTCTGGCCTGGAGAATTCCATGGAGTATATAGTTCATGGGGTCACAAAGAGTCAGAAATGACTGATAGACTTTCACTTCCACTTTCTTTACCCACTGAGTCATCTGGGAAGCCCCAGTCCTAGGCACAGAATAGACTAATAAATTTCCAGGGCAGATGACTTTTTATGTGGTGACAAGGCTTGTGAAAGAGAGAAGAAATTCTAGAAGAGCCTGTGCTAATAAAGTTACAACTGTGAATTTTTTTTCCTGCATGACTTTGCTGTTATTTGATCAAAAAAAGAGGGTCATTTAACTCCACCTTCTCTGACTTGTGGATCGGACACCCGTAAAAGTGTTCAGCTGGCTGGAGACCACAGCTTCTGGTTTCAGTAATGAAAGGAATGTATGTTGCATAATCTGTGAAAGAATGAATAGAGTATAAGAACAAATTTCCCTCATGTACCATATTCTTTTATGTTTATATGATTCTATGAACACAAGTACTATCAAAACCAATATATTCAGGTGAGGTAGCTAGTTCCAAAGACTTGGCTTTTAGCTAGAACCTTTACTTGCTCATTAATCTTGATGATAACTTGCCAGCTCTAATGTATACTACTTGGCGACCATAACATTCTTCCCAAATATTAATTAAATAGATGTGAAAACCACTGTACTGATGAATGTTTACCATTTCTTTACAAGTGAAAATGAAGGAAGAGTTTAAAGAGACCGGTGTTTTAGAAGAGAATCCTAGCTGAGTGGGGAAGCTGTGATTAGCTACACAGACTTTGACTTTTTTCCCTTATCGATGCCAAAACCCAAACCTTGGAAATGAATGTACATATTTCCTTTATTCCACTTTATCCAGCCTCTACTTAAGACAAGATTTCTGGCCAAGGGTAGAGTCTCTCTGTGTGTGTCTTGAACTGCCTCATTTAAAATGAACCAACAAAGATTTGGATGGTTCCTCCCCCTCCAGAAACCCTTGTTTGTCTTACTGTCAACTCACTGCATCCTTGTTGAAGAGTATTCTTCCTCCGGTTTTCTAGGAGAGTAAATGCAATGAAAGGAAAAACAGTTTCTCCTGATGTGTTAATAGCAGTCACTTGGACATTATGACAGCATATTGAACCAAGTGATTGAGATTATATTACTAGAAAATCAGTAATTCTTTGCACAGATGCCACTGAGCAGTGTGAAATGTAAAGACAGTGGGTTGGAAAATCAGACCCTGGTCAGGTCCCTGCTTTGATCCTAGGATTCCCTGACTGCATTCTCAAGTAAGTCCCGTAAACTCTCTGAGTGTTTGTGACTTCACCTGTGTGTGCTAGTGCCCTGAGTTGTGCCCAACTCTCTGTGACCCCTTGAACAGTAGCCCACCAGGCTCCTCTGTCCATGGGATTCTCCAGGCAAGAATACAGGAGTGGGTTGCCATTTCCCCCTCAACCCAGGAATCAAACCCACATCTCCCGCATTGGCAAGCAGATTATTTACCACTGTGCCACCTGGGAAGCCCATTCCTCACAATAAAATGAATTGTTATGATAAGTAGCTTAAGAACTAAAGTGTTTTCCTGATAACAGATGAGGCTTTATTGGTTGTGACAACATTGGTAGAAATTTGGCAACTGAGACAACAACTTGGTAATTCTTTCTTCTTAGTGTAATCTGTATTTCTTTTTATAGGTTATCTTAAAAAAATACTTCTCAAGATGAATTAATATTATATCACACAAAATAATTCTGAAATAATTACCCAAACAATTGAACTGATAGCACTTGCCTCTAGAGATAATGAATGAACTGAATGCTGAGATTTTTTAAACAAGAATTCTCTCTGTGTGTATATATCAATTTCTATCTCTATCTCTCTTTCTGTATCTTCATCTATCTCTCAATCTATATATGGTATGCATTGTATATATCTTCACCTGTGTGTAGATAGATAGATAGAGATTATGGTAGGGACAAATAAAGAAGAAAAGAATGGCTGATGGAAAAAGGAAACAGTAGGTCCATCAAGGTAGAATTTGTTACCCTGGGACTTGGGGGCAGGTGAAAAGCAGTAGAAGTTTAGTGAGTCCAAGAAAGTTTCAGAAAAATTTCATCTGATGTCAATTTTGTATGATTTGGACTTCTCCCATAAGAGGCACATCTTAGTAAAAACTGATAATACCATGAAACTGAGTAATTAGGCAAAACTTAAGCTAGTTTCAGGTTTCCCAGGTGGTGCATTGGTAAAGAATTTGTCTTCCAGTGCAAGAGAAGGAGGAGACGAGGGTTTGATCCCTGAGTCAGGAAGATCCCCTGGGGAAGGAAATGGCAACCCACTCCCATATTCTTGCCTGGAGAATCCCATGGACAGAGGAGCCTGGCAGGCTGCAGTCCATGGGGTCACAGAGAGTCGGACACGACTGAGTGCAAATGCATAAACACACACACACACAAACTATTGACAAAGGTTGGGTGAGTATGGACCCACAGGGCTGCTGCAGTTCCCTGGGGCTAAGAGCTCCTTACAATCCTAGACCCTATACCCTAGAGGCTAGGGAGAAGGGGAGGGAGAGGCAGCAGCTCCCAGAGAGAGAGAGAGAGAGAGAGAATCCTGCAGGGAGGCCACTGGCAGAGGCAGGAGCTTCAGGAGCAGCAGTGAAGCCAGCCCACCAGACCCAGCAGAGGGAGGGCTATGGTGGAGATATTACTAAGAATTCATCCCATCTCCTCTCCAGTGGTCAAACACAACCAGACACCAGAAGACGAAGGACCCAACCACTCACCTCCGGGAGGGGAAAGCAGTCTGGAGAAGAGCAGGGAGCAAGTCTAGAGGTGGACTTGCAGATGCCCGGAGCAGGGCATGGCTCAGAAGGGAGGTCAATGGAAGCCGCAAGCCCAGCTCTGCTGCTCCCTGACGCTGATGACCTATTCCTGGCGCTTGACTTCCATTTCCTTCGTTTTCTCCCATGTTAAACTAGAGAAACAGTATTTATTTTTCTGGATATCTGTGAGGATTAGAAATAGATATAAATAGGGAACTTATGCCATGACACCATGAAAATGTATCATTAATATTGTTACTTCTAATAATGAAAATTTTAAAATTGGATTTTAGTAAATCTGTGTATTATATATACTATATACTATAACCAGATACTGAATTTGTGCCTGGGTATGTGGATCTTAACTGGGTATAATTATGCCTTGAGTTCAGAAGCTCAAAGAGATGGGGGAAAGGTGAGGGCTCAAGGTTCAATAAAAACGTATCTCATGAACTTCTGAAACACTCAGTCTTCAAATACTACTACAACAAGGGAACGGAATGTGTACTTTTCAGTTAGGAGGAAAAATCTCTATTTGTATGTTTATATGCCCCTTACTTTTTATGTTTCCCCTGATAATACAGACCATCTCTGGGCAGTGGTCCTTTCCTGTGTTGGTCACTGCTACATCCCCAGTGCCTAAGACAAGATCCAGAACATAGAGACGATTCCATAACTAAGTTTGTTGAATAAATATGGGGTAATGGCTGGGCCACCCATCACTTCATGCATAACCTCAAATACACAAATATTAAAAATGCATAAGTATCTCAATGGTGTACTCACTGTTTTTTGCAGAGCAATTTGCCCGTCTACTGAGTGTATTAGCATTCATTGTGAACGGTTTTCAGAGACCACTGCATCCACTGCAGACACCTTTCAGTTCATTTTGGAATCACAATAATTATGTAGCTACTTTGAGAAGACTGAATTCCATTTTCTCTGTACACTAGCAACCTATTATGGACTAACTACTCTATTGAGTCCATATTAAAAATGTCATTAACTGTATGTAAAAGAGGAGGACACAGTGGCTCAGCAAATGCAAGTCACCAAGTCACAGTCGTGAAGAAAGAAAAACAGATAGTAGATCTCAGATTTGAGTTCTAGTCTGGCTCTAAGCTTAGAGCACTTTTCACTGTATCACATAATTTTAAAGAATGGTTGTGACAAGTTTGAATCAGATATTTCGTCATTCTAGATTTTCGTCTCAACATACAAGTTTATGTTCTGAATTCACTGAAACCATTTCCTAGCTTTCTCCACTAGTTGAATACATTTCTTTTTCTTGGAAGTTTAGATACTAAAAGCCAAAAAATTTGGTCAACACGTCTCTTCTAGATGTCTGATTTTGTGGCAGTGAAGGTTGGTAGGATAGGGTAAGAGGTTGTGGTCAAGTGTATTTCAAGAGCTGAATAAATCTTTTTATGTAATGAGTAGTATAGGGAGACATTGTTTATCGGCTTAAGTACAGTTAATTACTGCCTTGAAAAATTTGACAACTTCACTAGCCTTATCTTTGTTTTCCCACAAGAAGCTGAGAGTGGGTTATTTTCTCTATGTTCAGCTTAATTATCCTTTGAGGAGTAGATAAGAAAAGAAATTGAAAATATGTTGTGAAGTATCTATGTGCCCTATATCTTTATGGGGCATAGGAATGTCAAGTCATAGATTGACTCACCTCAAGAAATGAAAACAATTTTTTTCTAGCATCATATATATGTTGAGGATCATTTAGCTGAGTTTGTTGAGAGCTTTAAAAAAGTGCTAAATTCATGGTATCCATTCAACAATTTATTTATATTGGTAGAATGTCCCTCAAAAACACTGAATGTCTTACCCACAACTTAAAACATTTCCTGGGGAAATTATTTCTCACCACACAGCTTCAAGTGCCATCTGCACTTTGGTTAAAATAACTGTGAACATTTTTTTTCATGAGAAGCAAAGGATACGCTGGTGTGAAACTAATGCACTGCGTCTGATGTGGTTTTGGGCACCACTGTTCCCTCTTTTGGGTCTTGTGATTGAAAACTTGTGTTCCTTTTTGCCCAACTCAGGCTTTTCTCTACTTAGGCGTCTCAGGAACCCATCCACTTTTTATCCTATACAGTTTTTATTTGTTTTTTATTTTCTTGAGGACATGTTTCTTTTTGAAATGTTCTTGTTGCATCATCAGGACTCAGATCTTGAGTTCTTGTACAGAGCTGTCTATGTACAGACATTCTTGTACAATGCCTCTGTTTCATTGGGTCTTTATCAATTCATCTGTTGCTAGGGGTTTTGAACACTACTCAGTATGGATGATTTTCAATAATCAAATCTGATTGAAACTGTATGGGATTTTTTGTTGTTCTTCTTGCTGCTCAATTTCAGAGTACCAGCCACAGTTCCATTAGTCTTCAGGACTTTACAGGATTTTTCCAGCTGGCATTTAAGCGCAATCTTTTAACTAAAGGTCAATAGCCATCTCCCATGAATCCTACATTTCTTCCTCTGTACCATGAGGAGGGATGGACCAGCTGGCAGTCACATACCTTCCCAGCTTCCCTGTCTGGATTTTCTTTGCTCTGACTTGAGCCCCCAGTCTGATCTCTGATGCCTCTCCTTCTGTCCACTTCTGTCACTGCAAATATGCAATCCATCACCACGACCACCTACGCTGTATTCCTTTTATAATTTCACTCTTTCACTTTAAATGTAGAGTAGTTTCACATTTAAAAAGCTTTTTTACTGGCTTCCTGACTTCAATCTTTCTCCTTTAAATAATTATATAGATTGCTTCAAAGTTTAACTTTTCATTGCCCAAGTCCAATCATGTCACTTCTGCATGCCAATCTCTCTCTGCCTCCTGATGGTCACATAATTTAAGAAATGATTCAAATTGGTGCTCAGAGCTTCTAAACACACTTCTAGTTTGCAGCCCTCTCCCTTAATCAAAGTCCATCTTAGTCATCAAATCTCTCATTTCTTCTTGCTCAATTTTTGAGTAGAGCTTATCTCTCCTTTTAAAAACTCCCTTAACAGTATTTACAGTCATTTAGCAGTGTCCAAAACCAAACTCAAATACACTTAAACAAAATGACAAAGTGTTTGTCTCATGTTCCTGGGGACATGTAACTGCCAAAGCCACAAGCTCAAGGGTTTATTTCTTCCCCTGTTCCTGGGATGGTTCGCTCATTCTTTCTGACCCTTTTCTGCTCTTTCCAGGAAGTCAGGAAATACAGCTTCAAGCAACACTCCTTGACGCCGACCTTAAAATCTAACAACTCAGAGACTAGGGAAAGCACCGTTCCTTCTCCTCTCTTAGGGGCCAACGACCAAGTCCTAGGAAAGACCCAGCTCACTCATGTGCTGAAGTGCAAGGGAGCAGCAGTGCAAAGATGGGGAAACACTGAGGAGTGGATCATTTGGTTTCCTCCAGAGAAACAGAGCCCCTGGGACTGTAAGTGGTTGGCGAGTCCACAGAGTGTGGCTGGAGATTCCAGAAGAGTCTCTGCATTTAAAAAAGTGTGCGCATTCAGACGGGGCTCCCCTGGCAGCTCAGAAAGGAAAGAATCTGCCTGCAATGCAAGAGGCCTGGATTTGATTCCTGGGTTGGGAAGATCCCCTGGAGAAGGGAATGGTTACTCACTCCCCAGGATTCTTGCCCGGAGGATCCCATGGACAGAGGAGCCTGGTGGGCTACAGTCCCTGGGGTCACAAGAGTTGGACACGACTGAGTGACGCTTTCTCACACGCAGACACACATGCATGTTCAATGAATCACTGCCTTGTAATCTCAGACCTTAGGAGATAATGTTGCTCTTTCCTAAAATGCTTTCTTTTCCTCTCTGCCCTATCAGAAGTAAGCTTGAAGAGACATATTGATGAGTTTTGTCTATTCTGGACAAAGGAGACAATGTGGGGAGGAGTAGTGACAAGGGCCCCCTGAAAACCACCTGGCAGAGTCCTCTCTGCTCTGCTGGGGGTCCCAGGAGGCTCTGCATGGCTGGGTTTGTGGGAAAACCGTGTGTGTTTACAACAGCAGAACTGACCTAAAACTCCCTCTTGAGCTCAGAAATTCCAAAAGGCTGCAGAGGGCAGCTGTTGATGCACCCAGAGTGGAAATGAAAATTATCAGGTTGCAAGCGTTTTCTGGAGCTGCTCACTGAACAGCCCAAACTGCCCAAACTGAACCTTTGAAGTCCCAGCCCTGCTCTGGTGCCTCTAAAGTGGAAGATTTGTTCAGAATCTTAGTGTCACGACAAGCTCTAACCTCTAACGATCGTAAATTTTAGAGGTATTTGAATTCCCTCTGCAGACACTGGCTGAACACAGACTCCTTAACCAGACAAGGTATTCTCCGGGCCTTGTGACAATAAGATGAGTAGAGTTCCAAGGTGACAGCAAGGGATTAATCTAAACAATGTATTTAAAATGTATTTAAAAGTTGTATGAGATTCCTCCCACATGAGAATATTATGGAAGAATGATTGGATCTTTCCAGAAACATTTATTGTATACTAAATAGGCTTTAGGTGTTATGCACGGTACTGATCTTTTGAGATCATGCTTCATATTTTAAGTGACCGCTTTGGACACATAGTTACACAGAACAACAGTCACAGATGTTTAGTGACATGTATATGAGCCAGGCAGTGTGTCCTGCTTTTGTATGTGTGTCTGACAGTAAGGCTGAGTGCAGATAGATTGCTAGTTATCACAGTAATAAAGATACAAATTTAGCTTTTCTGAAATATATCTCTATGCTCTTCTGGTTCTCCAAGTAGAATTTCATTAGTTCTTGCTCAAATTCATTTATTCACTTACACAGTAAAAATTATTACAGAGATGAAAGATACTTGGTTCTACTCAGTGGCAGTGTTACCTGGGAAAGAGTGGGGTTAAGTGATCTTAATACTTGTCTGTCTGCTCTAGGGCCAGAAGCCTTCCTTTGTTGTTTTTAACAACCACAAGCCAGGGTTTTCATCTGATGCTGGCAGTAACTGGCATGCAGGAATGTACCTACGTATCATTTACCAGATGAGGAACCTGAAGCACACATGTGATTGGACGTGAATATCAGCTCACATGACTAGAAAGTGATGACCTGAGATATGACCCCTAATCTTTTAAATCCAAGACCAGTTTCCCATTTTATAAACCTATAGCCAGCCAGTCGATGTTGCTAATGACAAAATACAGATGCCAATACTATAGCAATTTTACTCAAGGCTTTTTTAACCTTCCAAGGGGACTAATTTCTTTCTACCAGCATCCTGCTTACTGCTGGCTGCAAATTTATCTCATGAAGATTTGATGGTTTTTGACTGTGTTTTTTGTTTTATTGAATAAGTTGAACACACTCACACTCTGTAGAATTGGTCCACGTTTCCTAGCTTTACCAGATTGAAAAACTAGCCCCAAAATAGAAAATGGCCCTTTCTTCTGTTCAGTTACAACCTTGATTATTATTTTTTACATAAATAGAACTGCAGTTAGACGGCTGGCCGATCAAAGGCAAGGCTTCAGTAAGAAGCAGCCAGGTTGCTCAGGCTGGCTGGCTTCTGACAGCTTTCAGCTGCTTTGATCAGACACCTATCAGCACAGACAGGCACCTTTTTTTGCCTTTTGTCTGAGTCAGGAAATGAGAGAGATGATAGCTGCCTTTTGGTCCTAATCCCAACCACTCTGCTTGACAGGAGATGAAAGGCGCACCAATTACCACTGGTAAGAGCTGACTATAGTGTGCACTCATTATCCCAGTTATCTTTACAAATTACATGGTATTCTTGGGTACCCAAGGAAAGGAAATATGTAAAGCCAGCCAACTCTCCACCAGCAATATTTGATGAGCCCCAAGGGAAGAGTCCACTGTCAAAGCATTCTTCACCAAGAACATGGAATCCAGTGGAGATTCCCAGGTCCCGGGGGTGGATTCTGGCTGAGAATTGTATGTGGGTGAAGCTATGAAATGAGAGAACACAGTGCTTTATGAGGTTATATCTAGAATCTGGGTTCTCTGGTCCACCAGTATTTTCTCAAGGGTAGTTTGTGTTTATTGCTTTGGGGCATCAGTGGATGACTTAGCCTATGAACAATGCACCCATTCATAAATGAATTTTAGAATTCAGCTATGAAAACTCAGCTTTAGCAGACATACATTCTGTTCCCAGAAGTGGGAGTGGGGTTAGATTTGTGTAATGTCTCAAGTAACAACCATAAACGTAGTGACATTTGCAACTGCTTTTCCCATAGTAGCATGGTCATGTGTTTGTGTGTGTGCATGGTGTGTGAATTTGTATATACACTGGTGGGGGTGATGGGCTCATACTTGACTCAGAGACTCATGGTGTATATATTGTGTATATACATATGTGGGCTTCCCTGTAGCTCAGTGATAAAGAATCTGCCTGCCAATGCAGAAGAGAAAGGTTCATTCCCTGGATTGGGAAGATGCCCAGGAGAAGGAAATGGCAACCCACTCCAGGATTCTTGCCTGGGAAATCCCATGGACAGAGGAGCCTAGTGGGCTACAGACTTGGAGTCAGACACGACTAAGCACTTGAGATACTCTTTGGATTGTAGGCCAGAGAACAATTTCTGAGAGGTGACAAACAATCCTGATGAATCGTACAACGACCCTGAACTGGCCCTGGAGAGAGTTCAGGCATCACTGTAGGGAGGTGTAAACTTATGATCGCATCTTGATCCTTCTGAAGTGAAGAGACAGAGCTAGAAGTCACAGGAAGCTAAACTGTTAATTTATGGGCAGAGCACAGGAGAAGAGAAGACTGCTCAGAGAGTTCTAGAGTTCTGAGAGGGTTTCCCTTATTTATTCAGTCAAGTACTGACCAGAGAAGGTATGTGAGAAGGCAACCTGAGGCAATAAGAGCAACAGTAACACAACCATAGGCATATAGGGGATAACATTTGATGACTGCACAGTGCCTGTTGACCCCAGGTAGACTGGAAGGCATCGTCATTCACACAACACTCGACTGGGTAAGCAGGGAAGCTTCATCGTTCACACAGCACTGGACGGCGTAGGCAGATGCATCTTGCCTCACTACTGTTGAATGATTATCTCCAGACTGAATGTTGCAGTGAGTCAACATAATCTAATAAGAAATGCTTTTTTTAAAAAAACCCAAAATGAGTCACATGGTTTAAAAGTAATTATGTTCTATAACAAAGATCAGATGTAGTTCGGTTCAGTTCAGTTCAGTCACTCAGTTGTGTCTGACTCTTTGCGACCCCAGACTGCAGCATGCCTATCTTCCCTGTCCATCAGCAACTCCCCTAGCTTACTCAAACTCATGTCCATTGAGTTGGTGATGTCATCCAACCATCTCATCCTCTGTCATCCCCTTCTCCTCCCACCTTCAATCTTTCCCAGCATCAGGGTCTTTTCAAATGAGTCAGCACTCATTTGTATCAAGTGGCCAAGGTATTAGATTTTCAGCTTCAGCATCAATCCTTCCAATGAATATTCAGGACTGATTCCCTTAGGATGGACTGGTCGGATCTTCTTGCAGTCCAAGGGACTCTCTCAGAAGTAGTTACTGGAACACAAAATTATAAAGCAAATAATAGAGTAAAAGTTGTAATATATTGAATCCAAATCAAGAATCCAACTATGCAGAAAAATGCAACCTGTAATAGAGAAAAAAAATAGAAACAGACTCAGAGATATCATACAAATAGAACACATTCAAAAAGAAAAAATAAGATTCGAAACAGTGTATCAATGAGCTTCAATAAAACACTACTTGATACAAAATATATAAATAATTGGAATCACCTCAGAAGAGGAATGAATTGAAGAAAAGAGTGAAATAGTCTTAATAGCCCATTTAAAAGGAAAAGATTATCAGCTCAGTTCAATTCAGTCACTCACTATTGTCTGACTCTTTGTAACCCCATGGACTGCAGCATGCCAGGCTTCCCTGGGCATCACCAACTCCCAGAGTTTGCTCATTCATGTCCATCGAGTCAGTGATGCCATCCAACCAATTCATCCTCTGTTGTCCCTTCTCCTGCCTTCAGTCTTTCCCAGCATCAGGGTCTTTTCCAATGAGTCAGCTCTTCTCATCAGGTGGCCAAAGTATTAGAGTTTCAGCTTCAGCATCAGACCTTCCAATGAATGCTCAGGACTGATTTCCTTTAGGATGGACTGATTTCATCTCCTTGTAGGCCAAGGGGCTCTTAAAAGTCTTCTTCAACACCAGAGTTCAAAAGCATCAATTCTTTGGCACTCAGCTTTCTTTACAGGCCAACTTTCACATCCATACATGATCACTGGAAAAATCAGAGCTTTGACTAGATGGACCTTTGTTGGCAAAGTACTGTCTCTGCTTTTTAATATGCTGTCTAGGTTGGGCATAACTTTTCTTCCAAGGAGCAAGAGTCTTTTAATGTCATGGATGCAATCACCATCTGCAGTGATTTTAGAGCCCCCCAAAATAAACTCTGTCATTGTTTCCATTGTTTCTCCATCTATTTGTCATGAAGTGATGGGACCAAATGCCATGTTCTTAGTTTTTTGAATGTTAAGCTTTAAGCCAACTTTTTCACTCTCCTCTTTCACTTTCATCAAGAGGCTCTTAGTTCTTCTTCGCTTTCTGCCATAAAGGTGATTTCATCTGCATATCTGAGGTTATTGTTATTTCTCCTGGCAATCTTGATTCTAGCTTGTGCTTCATCCAGTCCAACATTTCTCATGATGTACTCTGCATATGAGTTAAATAAGCAGGGTGACAACATACAGCTTTGACATACTCCTTTCCCAATTTGAAAACAGTCTGTTGTTCCCTGTCCAGTTCTAATTGTTGCTTCTTGACCTGCATACAGGTTTCTCAGAAGGCATGTAAGATGGTGTGGTATTCCCATCTCTTGAAGAATTTTCCAGTTTGTTGTGATCCACACCATCAAAGGCTTTTTGCACGGTCAATGAAGCAGAAGTTGATGTTTTTCTGGAACTCTCTTGCTTTTTCGATGATCCAACGGATGTTAGTAATTTGATCTCTGGTTCCTCTGCCTTTTCGAATTTCAGCTTGAACATCTGGAAGTTCATGGTTTATGTACTGTTGAAGCCTGGCTTGGAGAATTTTGAGCATTACTTTGCTAGCGTGTGAAATGAGTGCCATCAATTGTGCGGTGGTTTGAACATTCTTGGGCATTGCTTTTCTTTGGGATTGGAATGAAAACTGACCTTTTCCAGTCCTGTGGCCACTGCCGAGTTTTCCAAATTTTCTGGCATATTATCAGATTGGATTAAAATTTTAAAATTGTATTAAAAGATTATAAGATTGGATTAAAAAACAGCAGTAAGAGGGGGAACTAAGATGGCGGAGGAATAGGACGGGGAAACCACTCTCTCCCCAATAAATACACCAAAAGAACTTTTAAAGACCGCGCAAACTCCATAAAACAGGATCTAAATGCTGGCAGAGGTCATCGGGCATCTGAAGGGACGGCCCATTGCCGACGAGAGAAGGTAGGACAAAAGAAAAAAGAGAGAGAGAAAAGTAAAGGGAGAGACAGAGTTGGGGGCGGGGATCCGTCCCGGAAGGGGAGTCTGGAATAAAGAGGAAAAAAAAAAAAAAGAGGAGAAACGTTTCCGAATACCAGGGAGCATTCTCTCGGGCGGATTTGCGGTGAATCTTGGAGAGCAAGATAGCTGGGAGTAAAAGCAGATTAATAATTAAGCCCTGCAAGCTACATTTCTGGCTGGAAGGCACAGGGAAGCGGTGGCGGTGGACGCCCCACCCCCCACTAGCCAAAGCAGACTGCTCAGGGAGGGGCGGGCCGCGTGCTCAGGGAACGGAGCAGCCTGAGTGACCCAACCCAGGGGGCTAACCGGAGACAGACTGAGGAGTAGCCTTCCCCAGGAAGAGCCCCCCTGCCAGGCCCACGCAGAACAAGGAGAGGTGTGGAGTCGGCAGAGAGGCGGCTGGCCGGGTGGCACAGAACAAAGGGCGTGCGGAGTCGGCAGGGAGGCGGCCGGCCGAGGAGATCTGGGCGCCTGTGGGCTGCGGACCGGCCCAGCCCCCGCCCGAGTGCAGCGGGCATAACCCAGCCCCAGCGAGACCAAAGGGTGAGGCGGAGTCGGCAGGGAGGCGGCCGGCTGGGCGGAGCTGGGCGCCTTCGGGCTGCGGACAGACCCAACCCCTGCCCGAGACCAGCGGGCATAGCCCAGCCCCGGCGAGGCTTCCTTGTCCAAATTGCGCACAGAGCTAGGTGCTAACCAAGACTACTGGGGATTCTGGACGGATCGGAGCTCTGCACACCTAAGAAGACGTGCTTAGCTGCACGTCGGGAAAGCCGAGCGGTTGGGCCGGGGGAGGGGAGAAGCCGCGCTCCCCAACTGCGCCGGGCGGACGACAGAGAGCCGAGCAGAAGGGGCGGGGGAAGCGCACTCAGCAGGAGCAGGGCAAACTCCAGAGCGCTGAATAGACACATAAAAGACCAGCAAACAGAAGATGCTTAAGCTAGCAGAGGCAACAGGTTTGGAGTCTATAGAGCATGAGAAGTACAAGCCGGACCCAAGGAATTGTCTGAAAAATAAACTGACCCCTCCCAGTACGCATCAGCACCAGAGAAAGCCTTAGTTATAACTGTACTAGGAACATCTTTTAAATTTTTAAAACTTTTTTATACCCTTTTTTTTTTTTTTTAGAATTTTTAATTCCCCTATAACCTTGTTATTTTCTTTTTTTTCTTTCTTTCTTTTCCTTTATTTTTATTTTCCCTTTTTTTTTTAGAA